>CM056579.1:35502249-35687249 GCA_029721435.1 Gymnothorax reevesii | reverse complement strand
TGAGCAGTGTATTTCCAAATGTTCCATTTTGACCAAATATTAAAATATGATTTTGTCATGCAATTTACGAAAAAATCAAATGGGAACGCAATACTTGTCCTTAGTATCTCTACACAAAATGTCATAGTATTAGACCAATTAAAAAAAAATGTATAGCATGTTTTCTTTATTGTACTAATATAGTTCTTGGGCACAAAGTTGGTAAAACATACTTTTATTTTAATTATTCAATTTAGGTAGTATTTTCATCCATTATATAATCCTGTTGTGATCGACACCATGAACCAAATGCAGAGTCAGAGTCCAATCCAATTTCAGGGTTTATTGTCAGTAATAAGGTTAAGTTGGTGGGACAGAGCCCAGAGCAGAAAGATACAGTTCAATTAATATGGCACAAGCTTGGGTGCTAGAGTGTTTCTGTGCTGACCATTGGCAATCCGGGACAGCTGCCAGATGAAGTGCGCACTTTGCTAGATCCGAACTGTCTGATGGCAGGACCGTGGAGTTTAGCAGGAATGCGGCCCCAATCCTGATGACCGCTGAAGGCTTAGGAGGTTGTTCCTTATAAATTGGGCTGAGGAACAGACTGTGGTTTAATTAATAGGATTGTGATCCCAATCCCAGAGAGCTAGGAAGAGAACTTCCGTACTCAACAATGATAAAAAATAGTTGGGACAAAGTATAAATTGTGAATAAAATCAAAATGCAATGACTTTCAAATCACACCAACCAGCATTTTATTCACAATAGAACAGAGATAACATAATAAATGTTGAAACTGAGAAATTTTCAATTTTATCCACAAAATGAGCTCATTTCAAATTTGTTGGCTGCTACAAGTTTCAAAAAAGTTGGGACAGGGGCCTGTTTACCATGGCGTAGCATCCCCTCTTCTTTTTAAACACACAGTGGAGGGGTCTGGGCATTGAGGAGACAAGTTTCTTGACTGTAGCCATTGAAATTTGATCCCACTCTTGTTTAATACAGGCTTCCAGCTGCTGGAGAGTTTTGGGTCTCTTTTGACGGACTTTTCGTTTAATTATGTGCCAAATGTTTTCAATCAGTGAAAGATCAGGACTGCAGGCTTGTTATGATTCTGCCTCGTGTGTGCTGTCTTTGCGTTTATTTGTGCTTGTGCTTTACTTTCGCTTTATTTTTCAGCTTTCAGTTCAGCCGTCTGACGATCCACTCCCACTCTGCCTTCAGTGGTGTCGCGTGACAGTATTCAGCATGCCTGCGTCTCGTCGTCCAATCACGTTTCCTCTTTCGGTTTCGGCTCTGGTATTTCAATCATTGCTTCCAGCCGTGTTTAATTCTGGGTCTCGCGAAACTGAGTGAATGCGTTCTCTGATAGGATAATTACTAACCCGTACTAACCAGCACTTATTTGAGGGTGATTGTAAATATTTCGTCACGTAGTATTAACCGTAATTAACTCATTAGCGAGTGCGTGTGATTCTGGCTTTTGTATATTCCGACTGAGCTATCTCTGTTTAACTGCATTTAAAACCCTGTGCTTTCCTTTGCTTTTCTTGTGGTGCTTTTTACCTGTCACAGTAAGATTACCTTAATCTAAACTGTCTTGCTTGATTGATGTTCTCAGCATCTTGTCTCGAGTCATTATTGTTAACCCGGTTCTCCTGTAATTGTTTATTAATCCCATGTGTTTCTGTTTCAGACCGAGATTGCATTTCGAGTACCCGTCTCCTCTTGTGACTATTTATGTGGCTGTATTGGGAATGGATGTCAGACGGATCCTTGTATTGACTCAGCCTACTTGGCGACGTTGCAGTTCTTTGTGCCTTCCGAGTTTCTCTTTGTATGATTTCCGAGTCTGATTTTCTGTTGCGCCCTTGTCTTGTCTGTCCCGTGTTAAAGTCTCCCAGTGTTATCCGTCAGTTAGTTAGATTCAGTTTTTGTTTTCTTAGTTTACCCACTCTTGGAGTGAGTATTTCTGTTTCCCCCTGCCTTTGGCAGCGTACTTCAGTTCTCCCATTTGTTCAGTGCTTGTGCACAATGTTTTGTTTCTGGCGTGTCTGCCAATTTTCCCTTAGTGTTTTGAGTTTAAGAAACACTTCTGGATCCTGCAACTGGTGTTCCTCTGACCTCTCCTTACAAGGCTGGCCAGTTCAGCACACGAATTCTTCTACTACAAAGCCATGCTGTTGTAATAGGTGCACTGTGGTTTTGCATTGTCCTGCTGAAATACACAAGGCCTTCCCTGGAATAGATGTCATCTGGAGGGGAGCATATGTTGCTCTAAAACCTTTATACATTTCAGCATTCATGGTGCTTTTTAAAACATGCAAGCGTCCCACACCATATGCACTAATGCGTCCCCATGCCATCAGAGATGCTGGCTTTTGAACTGAATGCTGATAACAGGAGGGGTGGTCTTTCTCCTCTTTAGCTTGAAGGACACAACGCCCATGACTTCCAACAAGAATGTCAAATTTGGACTCGTCTGACCACAGGACGCTTTGCCAGTTTGCTATAGTCCATTTAAATGAGCCTTGGCCTGCAGAACACGGCGGCGCTTCTGGATCATGCGCAACAATGGCTTCCTTTTTGCATGAGAGTTTTAGGTGGCATCTGTGGATGGTACAGAAGACTGTGTTTACGATGGTTTCATTAATTGATCCTGGGCCCATTTAGTTATATCAATGACAGAATCATGCCGGTGAGTGATGCAGTGGCGTCTGAGGGCCGAAGATCACGGGCATCCAGTAAAGGTCTTCAGCCTTGTCCCTTACGCACAGAGATTTTCCCAGTTTCTCTGAATCTTTTGATGTTATTCACTGTTGATGAGACCTTCAAAGCCTTTGCAATTTGACATTGAGGAACATTGTTTTAAAAGTATTCCACAATTTTTTTGATGTAAGCCTTTACAGGTTGGAGAGCCTCTGGCCATCTTTACTTCTTAGAGACTCAGCCTCTCCAAGACATCCCTTTAATAGTGAATCATGTCACACACCTGATGCCAGTTAACTAAATTACTTTCTAAATGTTCTATCAGCTGAGTCCCATATATTAATTGCTTTTTCTGCCCTTTTTTGCCTGTGTCCCAACTTTTTTGAGACCTGGTGCGGCCAAAAAATTTGAAATAAGCTCATTTTGTGGATAAAAATGTAAAATGTCTCAGATATCATTTCAAATGTTGAAACTATGTTCAGTTGTAAATAACATATTGGCTCATGTGATCTGAAAGTAATTGCATTTTGATTTCATTCACAATTTACTCTTCGTCCCAACTACTTGTATTTATTTTAATTCATTTTCGTCAGTAACAGAGAGAAAATGTATCCCCTCCGTTGGTCAAAATTAATGACAAGAGGAGGGACTTGCCTCACAAATGAATGATGACAAGGTTGGTTTCAATCCTTCATGATAGACTTTAATAGGGCATCCTTTCTCTCTTTCTTTTCGAATAAGCAGAGATTCTGAACATTTTGTGGCCTTACTTCCGCCTGTTGGGTTAAGGATCACCCGCGGAGTAACGCCTTTTCTAGTGGCCTGTAGGCGTCCTAGACTGGTCTCCTTGTATCCAGCACCTCGTGAAGCGCAAAACATGGTCATTCAAGAGCTGACCACACAAGCCTCTCCATGGTGAAGACTGACCGTGTGTCCTACTTGTGGTTCCCCAGTTACCAGCGCAGAACATGGCGATCTTGGGGAGTAAACCCTGAAAACAAATCCCATCATACATTTTGGTGGGCAACAGGCTACCCTGCAGCCGTGTCTGCTCCGCTGAATCGTTGAGTAACAGGGTTTACCTGCCAAGGGGAACTATTTCGCGCCATTTAGTGCCGACATCGTAGGCGCAGCCTTACTTTTATGTGATGAGTATTATAGGAGATTTGGTAAATGCAACTGTGTACAAGGCAACTGACGCCCCACGTTGTATGGCAGTAGAGGAAAAGATGCAAAGTCCATATATCAATGCTACAGCATCCAAGGTAACCGATGGAGACAAATGGATTAGAGTCCTAGCTAGAGATAGGAAACTCTTAAATTTGGCAGCCTGGAATGTTCGCACGATAAATAATAGTGAGGACAGCATACAGTACAGTTGCCATTAAAACCGAAGAGACAGCGTTAGTTTACGCACGGTTACCTTGGACATTTTTCCCTTCTAGCCACGATCTAACGTGCGATAACCCGGTACTTCACACTGCTGACCAACGAGCCATATGACAGATCAATTTGCCGCCAGGAATAACCACGTCACACCGTGGAACTGAATGTAGTATCGTGTGTACGTTATAGAATAGAGGGCATTTTCACTGTTAGAATTACGTTTGTGTTTGCCGTTGTTTTTTTTTTGCCTTCTTTTTATTGAGCATCAAGAACATGGTACATAGATACACATACAGAGGGATCATAATACTCATGTTTATATTTTAACTGCTCTCCCACCCCCAAGAACATGTTGGACACCAATCCATGAAGAATGTATGATTGAATAAACTAAAACTAGATGAATAAATAAAATAAATAAACACATACATATATATATATATATATATATATATATATATATACACACACACACATATTCATCCATCCGCCTAAGAAAGACCACAGCAAACAGACAAAAAAAAAAAAAAAACCTGCCTAAACTCACCAAGGCTGAAGCTGTGTTGTGGATTTTCTTCAACATATTGAGATTCCCCCATCCTCAAGCAATTGGAGAGAGACAGATTCTTGAAAAAGGAAAAATTTTGGCTTTATTGTGTCATGATGAAAAATGCAAAGCTGGGTTCCTCCTCTCCCGATCTGGTCCCTCACGAACCGTCCGTAGCACTCCCAATTTTCTTTAACCCTGTAAAAAACTGACCAACTGAGCTATGGCATACAGTTTTTATACAGGAAAATATGGTCCCTCCCCTCATTACAATTGGTCAAGTAACTTGAGATTGCAATTAGGTAATCCTTCTGAATTTGATACATCCCACAGTGAAAAAATACTGTCACGCATGAGTCACGCAGGAGATGCATGCACATTACAATGGAGATCAGAGATACAAAGACAGAAAATACAGCCAAAAGAAAAAGATACCAGTGGATGAATTTGATGCATATCAAATTAAAAACAAATAATTCAATTGATTATGTTTTCAGTAGCAAATAATGATTTTGCTGAACAAATATTGATCAAAGCTACAGAAATCAAATACATCCTCTGATTATGTTTTTTGAATCAAGAAAACAGAAGCTTACTAATCAAAGCTACAGAAGCATGTTGCTTATGGAGTCGGGAGAGGTTGTTTTTTTTCTGGTGCTCGGGCAAACTAAAGATAAGGAGAGCAATTTTAATAGATAAGTGAGGGTGTTGTTTTTGTGTTCTCTGGCTCCTTATCTGGATCGCCGGGGACGAGTAACCTTTCGACTAAAAGAATCTAGACACTAAATTGGGGAAATTAAAAGGAGAGAGACAGACTCTGCAAAATTGGTATGTAACTACTAACCACTAACTGATGAATTTGCAACGAGGTACTGTGAGTGTTTGAAATCAGAGCGCGTTCTGTACTTAGCTTTTATGTTGTATGAATGTTTTGTTATATGTGAGGCCTGTGCTGTAGACCCTAAAGCGAGGGAATTAACCTGCAGGCCTCCCCGCTTGAGGTTGGAATACGGCCCAGACCTAAGAAGAGGTGCTGGGAGCCGTTTTTATGGTTTTAGGATCGATCCGTTGTTGTAGGGGATCCATGCTAGAGGGATAGTGGATCCGTTTTTTATGCAATATTGTTTGTCTTGTCTTGAATGGGCTTAGAGTAAATGTGGATAGGAACAGTGGTCTTGTTGTGCGTTTCATAAGTTGGGAGTGTTAATAGTGCACTAAATATAAATAAATTAAATAACCCCTGGTTTACATGCAGTAAGTTCAAATTAATATTAATGGTCATTACTACTTGGCAGAATAAAAGAAGTAGTAAATTGTATGTATTAAAAGATGTTTATTTTAGCATTATTTTGATTGGTGTAATATCATCGTTGAATACGTGAGGAAAAAAAATTATTGAAATTTGGATTAAAAGATCAACAATGACGAATACTGCAAAGCTGGCAGATAGAGGAAAAAAAAGAAAAAAAGACAAAAGCAATTTCCTATGTTTGAAGGAAAGAAAAAATCCATAAAAAAGAGAAATGAAACTAAGCAAAAAATACCATTAATTAGACAACTAGATGGTGATGAACTAAACATAACACTAGTTTAGGAATGCATAACAAGATACGATCGGAGTGAAAAGGGAGAGGAGAAATCACATAAGTGTGTTTTCATATTATAAACTATTTACTGTCCGTATTGAGCAGTGTAACTGTTAAAATAGACATATTGCAATTTAATATGTGGAGAAAGATAATTCAGCTAAGTAGTAGTAACATTTAAAAGTTAAATTCATTCATAGATTACAAGTGAACGCCTGTGGAGGAATAAAGAGAGCAATTTCTTACCTTTGAGAGTGATATAAAAAATAGTCCAATAACTGAGCAAAATATTTTCCTTTAGAACTAAAAACAGATTAACAGAGTAGCGAAAAGAAGGGAAAATTTGATTCGCAATATCTGAAAAAATAAAAATAATGGGTATAATGACAAATTAGGCTGCGGTTGCAAAAAAGGATTAAAAAAGAATAAACTGAGCTGGCAGTACTGGAATTGTTTGGAGAAAGAGCAATGTTTTTGGAACGTCGAGATCAGGATAATGTTGAACAAAATGGCGCTGGCCCTCGCCCTCCGAAAAAATTCAGGGACATTCCATAATTCAGAGAGAGGGATGTAAAACAAAATGGCGGATCAGGAGAATGTAAAACAAAATGGCGCCGTGCCTCGTCCACACCCTCTGTGCCCCCCCCAGTTTCAAGAACAGAGAGAGAGAGAGAGAGAGAGAGAGAGATGGAGTTGAGCAGCTGCAGAAGGTAGTGATCTAGGAGATGCAGAGAGAGAGAGAGAGAGAGAGAGAGAGGGGGGGGGAGCGAGACAAAACCATAGCAAATCAGAGAGGAAAAAAAAGTGGATTAGCAAATGTTTATTGGTTTTGGGATATAGTAAACCAAATGAAAGAGCAAGTTTTGAAGTAACCTAGGGAAAGTACTGTATGTAGATTCCAAAATACCCCAGGTGAGGAAACAATGATCAAGATTATTACTAACTGTCAATTAATTATTAGACTGTGAATGCAGAAATTGGAAAGCATAAAAGGGAGGAGGAGTTAGATGAAAGATTGACGTACCGAAGTCAGAGTGAAAAAGAAAAAAAAAGTGTCAAAGCAATACGATTTCATGTGAAGTTTTCTAAAGTTGTTTAACAGGAATTAGTTCTGTCCAGAAAATGAGTTATGAAAAGGATCAAATTTTATAACAAGTGTGTAGGCGCCAGATGCCTATTTTATGCCTAGTTTGAATTTGCCGTAATATTATGTGCATTTGATATTCATATTTCATGTTATAATTTCATATTGATAACATATTTGATGTTGATTTAAGTTCATGATTGATAAAATTCATAATTTAGGTTAAAAAACATATACAAGGTTAAAATGTGGCTTTAGAACGATAACAGTACGTTACTTAGTGGGCCTCTGGAATGCTGCGCAAGGTGCCCAGAGTAGCCATTCTCTGTTTGACACGGCAAGAGGAAGGTTGGAGCCTCACGGTTTTTTGACCGTGGACTGTGTTAACGTGCCGTGGAGCCTCGTGTCGTTATAGTTTTCATTTGCGGACATTTAAGAGGACTATTTTCGTTTGCATTCATTTTTTGTTACAATTTGGTTTTTAATAAAAGTACAAAACGTGATTCTGGGGGAAGATTTCGTTTCCTTTGGATCCTAGAACACGCGTCAGCCACAAAGCTCCAACTTATGAAGATTTTTTTTTTGAAATACCTTTCAAAGTGTGTGAGTTAAAAAAGTGATTGAAAGTTTTCCTGACCAAAGAAATTTAATTAATAAATTCATGATTTTTTCTCTGTTTTTTAAACAGGAGCGGACCAACAATACAAGAAGACGAAATGACTAATAAACTTTCCTTGATTTTTAACTGTTACAGGAAAAGATCTAAGTGACACAGATCTCATGGACCTGGAGAGGCGCATGATGGAAAATGCATGAAGTCCAGTGTTAAGTTTCCCCAGTCTCTGATGACTGGGGGAGCCATGTCAGCTGCTGGTGTTGGTTCCCTGTGCTTTCTTAAGTCCACAGTAAACGCAGCAGTCTACCAGAACATTTTAGAGCACTTCATGCTTGCTTCAACGAACCAGCTTTATGGGGATGCAGACTTCATCTTCCAGCAGGACTTGGCACCTGCCCACACTGCCAAAAGCACCAAATCTTGGTTCAACAACCACGGGATTACTGTGCTTGATTGGCCCGCAACCTCACCTGACCTGAACCCCATTGAAAATCTATGGGGCATTGTCAAGAGAAAGGTGAACGAAAAGAGACCAATCAATAAAGAAGAGTTCAAGGCCGTGATTGAAGCATGCTGGTCTTCGATAACAGCTTAGAAATACCACAGGCTGGTAGCATTCATGCCAAGCAGTCATTCGTGCAAAAGGGGCCCCAACCAAGTACTAATTACAGACGCAAGATTTTACTTTCAGAGACCAGACATTTTTGTATTTAAAATCCTTTTTTTTTTTTTTATCGATTTCATGTAATATTCTAATTTTCTAAGTTTTTGAATTTGAGGTTTTCTTAAGCTGTAAGTCCTAATCAGCAAAATCAAAACAAATAAAAGCTTGAAATATATTGATTTGCATGTTATTTGTCTCTATAATATGTAGGTTTCACCTTTTAAGTTGAATTACAGAAATACATGAACTTTTTGAGAATATTCTAATTTTCTGGGTAGTACCTGTATTCATCCCATACTGGGGTGCTGTCAGCATGCACACACCAGTGTGGTGCACATGGGGGAGGTGCCCTTTTTTCATTTCTCATTCCTGCCTCTTAGCCAGTCTGTGCACACCACTGGCCTCAGGTTTAAGAAAAGGGTCAAAATTTGAGAGCCTGTAGCAGTGTTGCATATGCAGGTATGAAATCTGAGTGTCCGTCAAGCGTCAGTATTGAAAATATTCTTGCGCAAATTTTTATTACACATGCACATACAAAACCCAAAACCAGTGAAGTTGGCACGTTGTGTAAATCGTAAATAAAAACAGAATACAATGATTTGCAAATCCTTTTCAACCTATAATCAATTGAATACACTGCAAAGACAAGTTACTTAATGTTCGAACAGGTAAACTTTGTAATTTTTTGCAAATATTAGCTCATTTGGAATTTGATGCCTGCAACATGTTTCAAAAAAGCTGGCACAAGTGGCAAAAAAGACTGAGAGAGTTGAGGAATGCTCATCAAACACTTATTTGGTACATCCCACAGGTGAACGGGCTAATTGGGAACAGGTGGGCGCCATGATTGGGTATAGAAGCAGCTTCCCTGAAATGCTCAGTCATTCACAAACAAGGATGGGGCGAGGGTCACCACTTAGTGAACAAATGCGTGAGCTAATTGTCGAACAGTTTAGAAACAATATTTCTCAACGAGCTATTGCAAGACATTTAGGGATTTCATCATCTACGGTCCGTAATATCGTCAAAAGGTTCAGAGAATCTGGAGAAATCACTGCACGTAAGCGACAAGGCCGAAAACCAACATTGAATGCCTGTGACCTTCGATCCCTCAGGCGGTACTGCATCAAAAACCGACATCAGTGTGTAAAGGACATCACCACATGGGCTCAGGAACACTTCAGAAAACCACTGTCAGTAACTACAGTTCGTCGCTACATCTGCAAGTGCAAGTTAAAACTCTACAAGGCAAAGCGAAAGCCATTTATTAACAGCACCCAGAAACGCCGCCGGCTTCGCTGGGCCCAGGCTCATCTAAGGTGGACTGATGCAAAGTGGAAAAGTGTTCTGTGGTCTGACGAGTCCACATTTCAAATTGTTTTTGGAAACTGTGGACGTTGCGTCCTCCGGACCAAAGAGGAAAAGCCATCCGGACTGTTATAGGCGCAAAGTTCAAAAGCCAGCATCTGTGATGGTATGGGGGTGTATTAGTGCCCAAGGCATGGGCAACTTACACATATGTGAAGGCACCATTAATGCTGAAAGGTACATACAGGTTTTGGTGCAACATATGTTGCCATCCAAGCAACTTCTTTTTCAGGGACGCCCCTGCTTATTTCAGCAAGACAATGCCAAGCCACATTCTGCACGTGTTACAACAGCATGGCTCCGTAGTAAAAGAGTGCGGGTACTAGACAACGGAGACCCCGGACTGTTGAACAACTTAAGCTGTACACCAAGCAAGAATGGGAAAGAGTTCCACCTGAAAAGCTTCAAAAATTGGTCTCCTCAGTTCCCAAACGTTTACTGAGTGTCGTTAAAAGGAAACGCGATGTAACACAGTGGTAAAAAGGCCCATGTGCCAACTTTTTTGCATTGTGTTGCTGCCTTTAAATTCTAAGTTAATGATTATTTGCAAAAAAAAAATAAAGTTTCTCAGTTTGAACATTAAACATCTTGTCTTTGCAGTGTATTCAATTGAATATAAGTTGAAAATGATTTGCAAATCATTGTATTCTGTTTTTATCTGTGATTTACATAACGTGCCAACTTCACTGGTTTTGGATTTTGTATTTCCACAAGCAAAAAACTTTATTACACAAGCAAATATATGACTTTTCTTTTGGTGTCAAAGTGCAACGGTTATTAGGCACAAGCTTGAAGAACCTCCAAAAAGTAAAATAACAGAACACAGAAAATCATGCAAGTGAAAAACGACAGTTTCCACAGATAATTACGTCCTTCATTTTTTTAATTTAATACAGTAACAAGTAAAACCTTGCTTAATTTTTACAATGACACCAAAATTTTTAAAATGAAGTACGAGATAAAACCACAATCTTTGTCTGTACAAGGATAAACTATTTACAAGTACTTTACAGGAATAATAACAATAATAATATGAATTATAATAACTAAAAATGAAACAGTTACATTATGTCACTTCCTGCAACAGGGGCCCAAGCAAATATATGCTCACCAGGGCAGTAATAGCAGTCAAGAAGCATTCAAAAGATGAAAAATTACAAACCTAACTTTCACCAGAAGGGTTGCCTAATTTAGCTCAATGCCTGTTATGAACACTAAACCATTGCTAATAAACATTTTTACGACATGCTAATAAATAACAAAAAATGCTAATTATTGCTAATCAATGGACTCACAACAATCAGCCTTAGTGAAGAGAGGGGAGCTTGTGATTTTCATTTAAAAAAATCCTGATGGAGAAACAAGGAAAACGTTTTCCTGTTTGACAGAGATGAAGTCCAACAGATTCACCACTTACCACATTATCTAGCTCACTTATACTCACCCATAGGAAAAGTGTCTTGCTCATCTGCTGCTCAATCTCGTCTCTTGAGATGAATTTGAGCTTCTCATATTTGTATCATTCTGTGATCATTTGTTTCTGAGTTACTTCTCCTAAAGGTCCCTAAGGCGCAAGTGATAACCTAAAAAGAGACAAGACATCACTGAAACAGAGGAGGTTGAGTTGAGATAACCATTTGAGCAATACTTGAGAAGTGGGATAAACAGAGGAGATCTCATAATTGTATGCCCCTGATCTCAATTATGTCTTCCTTATTTTGAAGGAGAATTAAAGAGAACAGTTAAAAAAAAATTTATATGGTAATCCCAGGCAAAACCGAATAAAAGTTTCCCAAAAAAACATAATTCCACATCCCACTGCTTGGAGTTGTTTTTTGAGTTGTTCTCTTTAATTCTCCTTCAAAATAACCAAGACATAATTGAGATCAGGGGCATACAATTATGAGATCTCCTCTGTTTATCCCACTACTCAAGTATTGCTCAAATGGTTACCTCAACTCAACCTCCTTCGTCTCAGTGATGTCTTGTCTCTTTTTAGCTTAACTCTTACTCCTGAGGGACCTTTAGGAGAAGTAACTCAGGAACAAATGATCACAGAATGATACAAATATGAGAATCTCAAATTCATCTCAAGAGACGAGATTGAGCAACACATTTTTCCTACGGGCAGATTAAAGCTCAATAAGAATGAAATGTCCTTATGCAAACACTCGATCTGAATGAAATACCCCAATCCAACCAAGAATCTAAGGAGAATAAATGAGGTGATGTAGTACTTTTGATAATCGGTCCAATGGTCATGCAAATGCATGCTCGGATTGCCTCCTCTTTGGAGCCTAATCAGGGCCAAAAAATTTGTTAATTTAAAAAAAAGTAATCAAAACTTTTGGCCCTGATTTATCTCCATACTTTTGCATTTGGGACTTTCAGCACAAGTTCATGACATACAGTAAAGCCATTGTGATATATTATGCATGGCTGAGTTTGAAAAAAAAATGGGGACGTGCATATGACCAACAGAGAGAACTTTTTTATCAAACATTTTAAAGGAAGTTTAAATAGTTGACGACTGGATGGGTGCAAAGAAGAGCAGTTTCAACAAATTTGGGAGACGTTACATGAAGTTGGAGCAAACAGGTCAAATGTTGTCATAGTATTCGCAAGGCTATTAGTTATGTGGAATTAATGAATGAATTAGAAAATTGCATATTATTTAATTTAACAATTTTTTTTTTGTATTTACAAAGAGGAATTGTCAAAAGTTATTTCCAAGAGGCTGTTTCCAGCAGACAGACCACAGGCAATATGAATATGAATTTCATATTCCTCTCAGCTCCAGGGAAGTTCAAGCTACTCGCGAAGTTCATATTCTGTTCATTCTAATGTTGATTACCATTTTTAAAAATGATAAATATCACGAAATGATAAAATAAAGCAGTCAAATTGGGGACCAATTGGCTTAAGTATATTTCTACTAGTTGGATTTAGCGTTGCTTGAAATATGACCAATGCATTTGGAGTTTTAGCTGTAGCTGAAATTTTACCTAAACAGTAATATTAGTTCCTACTGCCAAGCCAGTAAAATTATGTTCATGTGCGACATGTTTAAATAAACAAGCCAAAAAGCCAAGAAAAAATGAGTATCTTTTTAAAATTCATAAAATCTCTGTCCAAATGTGATAAATAAATATTATTAATTTATTTAACAAATTTCCACTCCGTTTCCTGATCACGAAAGACTACTGGAAAGGTGCTTTTTTCAAATGGGCCCGAGTCTCCATTAGTTGTTTATCTGATAGCCTAGCTGCTTTGCAGTGTCAATGGCTATTTAATTGACTTGCATTGAAACATGGGTCTTGGCTTATTCTTAATTAGACAATTTGATAGCCTAATTTGTATACATATGTAATATTCATGTTGCTGATTCCAAATCTTTGCCTTGCAAAAGTCTAATAAGAAAGAAATTAAGGCATGTCCCATACGTACCGTACGCACGCCTGTCCAAAATATAGTCCGGTTGAGTTCAGTGATTGACGTAAATAAAAGCTCCAGCTATTAACTGAAGTTTTACGTATAATAAAGGGAGCAAGCCATGAAGGCAATGGTCTTAATGCATAAATTTATTGGGGGAGAACCTCCAATCCCCGGCTTTGTGCTGGGGAAGGTCCATGTGGATGTAAATCAGAGATTTTTTTGTAAAAGTATGAGTGGGCCTGCTTCTTTGCTTTTGTGACGCGCTATTATGAGATTTATACAATACAACAGTAGGAAATATTTTTTTTCCAATATATTATATGTACATATACATAAATTGTGAAAATCCTTTTTAGCATACATCAGCTTCTTTTGCTGTCACTGTAAATACTGCCTATGAGTGATGTCAATTTATTAAAATGACAGACATTTTTACTCTTCCCTCTCTCTCTCTCTCTCTCTCTCTGAGTTCCCGGAGACAACTAAAACCAGGTTTCTTTTGTTCTCATGACTAACTGCAGATCAGAAGTGAACCGAGACCTCTTAAAATTGGAGAAATCAAAATGGAGGGTGACAGGAAACCCAGTGTGCGTCAGAGATTTCTGCTTTGTGGTCACAACACAATCCACCTGCCTACTGCCTGCAGTAAACTCATATGTTTCTGCTGTAGAGCTCAATTTCCTTATTTAAAAAACAAAAGGGTATGCAAACTCACAGTACAGGAGTTTACAAAATCACTCTTCCAGTGAATAATTTCTCATTGCTTAGAGCAATTTTGAAATTCCCTTCCAGTCCTCCAGTGTGGCCCTGCCCTAGGCTGTCATAAGATGGGAGGCAGAGAGTGGGGCTGGTCCTGGCATTCCATAGCAGTGACTGGCTCAGGCTGGGATTTGATGATGATGTGGACGGGCCTCTCAACGCCGGCAACAGGCTTGTCGTTTGCGTCCCGAGCTCCTGCTTCACACGTCTCCTCCTCAGCGGATGCTCCTATGGGCCGCAAGCGCTCTGCAGTGCTCATCTTTCTCTCCTTTCCAGAATTCTCTCTCTTTGTCTTGTTAAGTCCATCAGACGCTGGCTTCTCAGCTGCGTCACAGAAAAAGAACAACCTTTGGGTGAAATGTGATTCAGTGCGTGATGTAAACCTAACACAAAATAGAAGAGTGGGCAGTCTTGTAACAGATTAACCTGAATTTGTTGACTCCTATTCGTAGTAAGAGGACTAGCAAAATTAAGTTTGAGGACGTTTGGACTAGTGATAGGCATTATGGTTTTTTACAGGGACACGGATCCTTTGACTTAGTTCCTTCAGAGAATTCGTTCACGGATTGGTTCACCAGTTTCTTCTTCCTGATGCTCAAAAATAACACTGACTTCTTTTTGCTGGGGTATCCCTACAGTTTCCATTCTAGCCAAGCATGTGTTACTCAGTTATTTGGATGTTTAAAAAAAGAAGCAATATCCAATTTAATGATTTGGCCCATAAGTTAATTTCTTGCAATTTTCTGAAAAATTTCAGTTTGCAAATCTGCACCTTCAAATGTCCGGAGGCAATTGCGAACTCCTAGGCTTAATTAGTAGCCTATTCCACCGCCATAAAAAATTCCCACTCTTCCATATAATATACTTCCTTCAAGTAGGTCTACTGTGCTATATCAGCTTTAGAACATAAAACTAGGGATTTAATATTTATCCCTGGCCTAGACAAGACATGTCAGGCATGAATTTATAATTATACAGGCTAATTTCCCCTCTAAAATTGAAATTTAGTAGAGTAAAAAGCAGACTACATTAAGAATAAAGGCCAAATGGTTATTTATTTCCACAAAATCGCATGTAAGTTATGCATATGAAATATTTGTAATTGCCTGGACAAGCCCTTAAGATCCATTAACCATGCCTTCTAATGCATTTTTAATGTGTTGCAAATGGGAAGAATTAGCCTTTAAAAGAAAACTATGCAATGTCACATTTTTCATTAAAAAAACACTGGTTGTTTTCTTCGCTGCAGGTGGGAGTCAATTAGAATTAGCAATACTATTACGTGACTCCAGTCTATTTAGCGTAACCTCCAGATAGCCACTCTATTTCGCATTAATTAGTCAAGGAAATTACCAATAACACTTTAGTACATGATGCAATGCTTAGCAAAACATTTTAGGCATGTTTGCCACTGTGATATGAGGACATTCTAAAGAGGGAAAGACGAAGCGCTGGAGCGATCTGATTAAGACATAACCAGGTCCTTTACAGATTTGTTCACTGAAGGGTAGCCACAGGTCCATGTCCTTGAATTCATTCCATGGAGTCATTTATCAAACTGTTGTGCATGTCCACTCTCAGTTCCTCTGAGTAATTCACCGTAATCCTGCGCATGTCTAGCCCACTTCCTCAAGGACATGTTCGTTGAAATGATGGTTTAGGTCACAAACCAACAGCAGCAGGACACTGGGGCATGTAATGTGGTTTTAAAGGCCTTGACACACTGGATGTGTAACGAATAAACAACATAAATTACGGAATTTTCGGGTGCAAAATGTTCGGATCGAAACTCTTCACACCGGCGCCGACACGAATTTGCGACAGAGACACGGGAAAACAAATTAATGAAATTTTGACAGCTCAACTCTAATGAGGAAAAAGAGGACAAAGGAAGAACAAGAAAGAAGAGGAAGAAGTAGAAAAAACGGACTCATCCTCCAGTTCTCTTTTCCTCATCATTCTTTCTAAAAAAAAAAAAAAAGAGGTGGTTTTGGGTACACCCTCTGTTTCAAAGTAAGGATAGAGACGGAGAGTTTCACCTCCTCAAGGAGGCGTTTTCTTACGTACCTAAATGACGACGTAAAATATCAATATATTTTTTAACACGCAAAGCCACTAGATGGCAGACTTCACCCATTCAAGCAAATGTTGGCAAGTGCGGAAACACAAACAGACAGACAAAAAAACAAACAAACACACAGAGCTGCACTCTGTGTGGTGAAATAATTATATGAATGTAGGTAATAGGCATTCAATTTTTGAATGTCATTTCTCATTATAAATCATGTAGCCCATTGGTCTTAGTTGTTCAGTCAATAAACTTTGATCAGGCAAACTTAAACCTGAACAGCTTGATGGCAATCGTGCGGTAAAACATTAGGTTACTGAAGGCCCTCCAAACACCTAATGGCACGCCGCTGACCAAGAGGCTATTGACCCGGAGGAATGTCTTACAGTCTGTCTGAGGTAGGCAAGTTATTAAAATATGATTGGTTGATGCGTTTGCTCGCAGTGCGAATGTTCGGAAAAATTGACCTTGATCCGAAAAATAAAAGGTTCGCTTTTTTGCAGCGTGATAATCATATTCTGTGTGTAAAACCTCATGCCCAATCAGCAGTTCAAAATATCTTTTTTTCGTGTGAATTATTTGCACAAAAAAAACGCATTTGGTGTGTCAAGGCCCTAATGCTACGATTAGCTAATGGTAAGTAGCATATTTTTTCTGACTTGGCGCAAGTAAATTAATAAATATGAGGTGTCGCAGCAGTTTTTGCAAATATACAGTTCCCAAGTTTATTCACGGATAGCTAAACAAAAAAGAACAAATCTTTATGTGGAGGTAAGTCAGTTCCTCTCGTTCACCAACAGGACTCGTTCAAAAGGAACAAATCACTCACAAACGACCCACCACTTAAATGGATACAGTTAGTAATCCTCCTCACTCACCTGTCTTGTTGTTGGCCATTTTACAGAATGCATGCTTGCTGTTGTTGTCAGTGCAGCAGGAGTTCTCAACCTGCTTCTTCAGAGGTCGGGGTTTGGGGCGGCTCTTGTGGACCCGAGGTTCCTGAATCCAATCGTGCGTCAAGGCCTCATCCGGGGTCATGCGTTTGGCGGGGTCCCACCTGGACATTCAGACAAGCAGGGTTAAATTCAAGATCAAGATTAGGCTGAGTAATTGGACGGCCGCAATGGCCACCATCTTGGCCGCGCAGGTCTTACATGAGGCACCGTTTGAGGAAGTCAAGGAACAGTGAGTCGTTCGTCTTTAACACGCTGGCAATATCTTTGGAGTTAGGTCGTCTTTTCCTGCCTTTGCTATTTGTGACATTCCGTGGGTTGCCTTTGGAATCTGTGAAAAGTAAAAGCAATAGATGAATAACAAAAAATGCTTTACTGTCTGCAACTGTTGTGAGAAACGAACACGCGCCTAGACTGTCCAACCCTTGGTCATGGAGATATACCAAACTGGTTGGTTTCCCTCCCTAATCTGGCACAATAGTTTCAACACATTATAACTGGATTTGATCTTGAGCAGTGATGTGATTTGTTAGGATGGGAGTGATAAACTAAGGGATGGTAAATCTTAAAAAATAGTGGCTACCGCTTGGCTAAATGTGGCCAAAATGGAACACCCCCTATTGGCCAAAGTATTGGCCCGATTGGGCTCAAAATTGAACGTAGTCTAGACCTTAAGACGCTAAATACAAATATGAAATATGAAAAGGATTGGTGAAAAACTGAAGACGTCACAGCGCAGACAAGCTAAAAGTTTACGTACGCACACATGGGTGCATGACAGACCACCACTAAAGATCTCGAGCATAGCACAAGCCCCTAGGGCAAAAAAATTTGAGCATCTTAGTTCGTAGAATAGGGGAGCTAGAGCTGTTTGAACTTTTGCAGAAAATTTTCCAAGAATCGCAGCAAGACCAAGATCGAACTCGGGCTAGATTTTGGACCCATATGCATGCATATAAAACAGGAAAAGCATCCGTTGAGAACTGAGGGTGCTATGGCGCTCAAACGAAATCGGCACATTTTATGACCTATATAACCTTTCAAATTAGGTCAAATGAAAAAGTTTTTAATATCTGATGAACCATTGGCAGAACAACCTACAGTAAAAATTTGAGCATCTTAGCTTGTAGAATAAAGGAACTAAAGTTGTCTGAAGTTTTGCAGAAAAAGCACCCCCTGGTGGCCAAACCGAGAATTGCAGCACAACCAAAATCGAACTTGGGCTAGATCTTGGGCCCATATACATGCATATAAAATAGGAAAAGGATCCGTTGAGAACTGAGGGCGCTATGGCGCTGAAAGGAAATCGGCACATTTTATGACCTTTGACCTATATAACCTTTAAAATAAGGTCAAATCAAAAATCCAGTATATACATGGTGAACCCTAGGCAGAACAACATACAGTAAAACTTTGAGCATCTTTGCTCGTAGAATAAGGGAGCCAGAGTTGTTTAAATTTTTGCAGAAAAACCGCCTGATGGCCAAACCAAAAATCGTAGCACGCCCAAAACCGAAGTCGGGCTAGATTTTGGGTCCATATACATGCATATAAAATATTAAAAGAAAAACTGAAAGCTGTATCGCGCTGATACAACAATTGTGGATGCACGCCAGACCACCACTAATGACCCTAAGCACAGCATAAGCCCGATTGGGCCTGTCAGCCAAGCGGGCTAATAACAGGGTATGGCAGAATTGGCATACACAATTGTGCAGATACACAGTATCTCAATTAAATAAATTGAAGGTCTCGTACGCAAATTCAGAATTTGCCAGTCAGGCTGCAGCCTCTCCCTCCCCCTCTCATTAACTTTGCACTGTTTTGAGTGAGCAGTGAGTCAATGGAAATGAGGCTCAGCTCTGATCGGCAGCTACATCGCAGGATGAAGTCCAGCAATGGCGGCTGAAACCAAAACCAGTCAGTAAATGGTGTACATTATACAAATGAAACTTGTCATGTTTATAAGGGGTGCAGAATCAAAAATGTTTAATTCAAGCACCTGATTTCTCAGGATGAACGCTACAGCAACAACCATGAGATAATTCGGTTTCACATTTTGCAAGACATTAGGTGGAGGGAGGACCAAATAACATTTAAAAGGCAAAGGAATAACTTGATTTTTGTAAATGGGACCTTTAACTACAAAGAGTGCAGTGGAAATGTGTCCATCCTCACCAAAAAACAACCTCTTTCTTGATGCTGTCTGAATAAAATCATTCGGAGGCAATCCCAGCAGCTGAAAACAAAAACACAGCATAGCTCAGAGGATACTCGGAGAGCAGTATTCCAGGAAAATAGTACAGTTTATGTGATAGGGTAGTCTGAGGGAAAAGGCTCTGAGCGCTTACCTCCATTATACATGCCACCTGCTCTACCTCACTTTCTCCTGGGAAGAGAGGGTAGCCCGTGTAGAGCTCAGCCAAGATGCAGCCAAGGCTCCACATATCGATGGCCATACTGTATGGATGGCCCAGGATCACCTCCGGGGAGCGGTAGAAACGACTCTGGATGTAGGTGTACACTGGAGAGACAGGGAGAGAGATTCTTTTGTCATGCGGTGAGCAGTAATAAGAGGACAGAAGGCAGTGCTAGCTTGATAGCTAACCGGACCACATTCACCTCCAGCCAAAATAGCTTACCATAACCTGCAACATCATGGAAAATGCAAATAAAATTAAAAATGACTGATTTGAAAAGTAAATTGCCCCTAAACTGTATTGAAAACAACAAAATTACACATTATTTGATGTTCTAATGTGAATTCAGTCACTTATTAACAATATAATGCATATTTCTCCTTGCTGGATTTAGCGTTGCTTGAAATATGACCAATGCATTTAGAGTTTTAGCTCTAGCTGAAGTTTTACCAAAAAAGCAATCATAGTTCCCACTGCCAAGCAAGTAAAACTATGTTGATGCGCGACATGCTTAAATGGCTGATTGAAAAGCCAAGAAAACATGAATTTTTTTTTTAATTCACAAAATCTCCGTCAAAATGTCATACAATGAGATAATCACATGAGAGAACAAAAAAGTTGGAAAAGATGACTTGTTCACCACTATGTAGCTTCACTGTGTGGTCTTTAATTCATAAAGCACAGTGAATACACCTGTTGATCAAGTCCAGCAAGTGTAATTTGCCCCCATTCCCCCGTTGTGCTGGTCTTCAGCTGCTCAATTGTTTGAGGCCTTTGTTGCCAGCTGCTTCATAATAATCCATACATTCTCAATCTGAAAGAGATCAGGACTGCAGGCAGGCCAAGATAGCACCTGCATTTAGTTTACAAGGCTATGCTCTTGAAATCAATGCGGAATGTGGTTTGGCGTAGTCCTGCTGGAAAATGCCAGGACGTCCCAGGAATAGAAGACATGTAGATGGCAGCATATGATGCTCTAAATTTTAGTTGGTATCGTCGGCATTAGTGGTGCCACCACAAATGTGCAATTCACTCATGCCATGAGCACTACCACACCCCCATACCATGGGAAATGCGAGCTTTTGGACCTTACACTGAAAACAGCTTGGGTCTTTGTCATCTTTGTTTCTGGAGAACACAGCAGCTGTTTTCTCCAAAAAACTACTTGAAATGTTAAATGGTTCAACCACTAAACATGCTTTTACTGTGCTACTGTCCATCTCAGCTGACACAGAGCCCAGAGAAGCTAGCGGTGTTTTTGTACAGCATTGACACTTCTGTTTTGACAGCAAATAGTGTGACAAAGGTTTAACAAAGTATTTCTGAGCCCATGTCTAGATATCCATTACAGTTGCATGACAGTTCTTAAGACAGTAACATCTGGGGGATTGGAGATCACTCACATTCAGAGGTGGTTTTTGGCCTTGCCCAATACACACCAAGAATAGACCAGATTCCTTTATAATTGTATGTTACGCACTGTAGGGGGTGAAATGCCCCAAATCCTTCTGCTTTGTCTTTGAAGAACATTGTTGTCAAAGTGACAGATTGTAAGGTCTTGTATCTGTTGTGAAACAGGTCAGTCTCAATTCTTCTTAGCTCTTGAGGGACTAGACCTTTTTTGGCAGCTGCTTTTATGCTTTCACTCAATAACATGATTAGCCCACCAGTTTCACAGCATCTGTTTGACATCACTTTGAAATTGAAATTTGTCACATAATTTTTAGTCCTAACCCTCCATCATGTTTTTAGGAGTCTGTTGTTGGAGTAAGATTTAAAAAAAAAATCAAATTAAGAAATCTAATACGTGTTGTTCAGTGTTGAAGCCTTTTAAAACAACTCCTCTTTGATTTTATGAAAATGGACAAGGCAATTTACAAGTGCACAAGCTCAATTCAAGTTATTAACACAACTTAAATATTTAAGTTTTGTACACAAAATCATTCACTTAGCCTCATGGATCTCAACCTAGGTTGAGAAACTTGAGAAGCCCTGACTTACTATACAACCATTTTGACTTTGATTAAGTAATGTCATACAAGGGATGTGATGCAATTAATGCTTTCACTGTTACTTCAAGGTGCCTGATATTAGCAACATAAAAAAGCAGCATTTCAGTATATAGGCAGCAATCAAGCTAAGAAGCAGTGTTAGTGCAATAGTGCCAGTAACCCCACATTTCTTAAGACCAGGTTTAAGCCACACTAGCCTTTTTTTTACTAGCTTGGCAATCATCCAATGAGCAATCGAAATGAACTGCCTGACACACATAACTCAAACAAGAGCAACGGGCGTTTCCATGATTTCGGTCACAAACTCCAATGTACAAATGAGTTCCAAATCAAAAATATAACATATCTTCCCTTGTTCCTCCCCTGCAATACGAGTGTCTACCCCACATATTTTTGGTCTTGCACACTGACATTCAGCGCAAAAGTGGCAGGGGCAAGTGCAGGAGGGTAATGTATTTATTGAACTGGATCACAGCCTTCGTGTTCCGCCATCACTTTAACATCCTGAATAGGAGACCACTCACCTCTCTGCTGCTCATAGCAACTGGAGCCGAAATCCACTACTTTGATGTTCCCTTGTCCTTTCTGTGACAGAAGGATGTTCTCCTTTAGAGGGAGTAAAAAACATTGACGACAAAATGAACATCTCCCTCGCATGGAATACAAAAGTATCTTACTGTGTTTGCACTTTTATTTCTCATTTTAGATAAACAGATACTGACTTGTGACTAGAATCCATAAATGTGTAGGGGGTGGTGCTTATTCTTTCCATACTGTTGTAAGTAACGACACTTGTAAGTAACACTTATAGCAACAATATGAGCCTGTCAGAGGTCATAACAAGCACTTTGACAGGCACTGTTGCTCAAAGGATTATATTGCAGCTTATTTCAAGTGCTGGCTGCAGCGATTTTGCTGGATACTGGACCAAGTCCAAAAATCTTTGTCACTATTAGTCATTTAGACCCCAAATTATTTAAAAATAGGGCCCAGGTTTAAAAATACCAAAAATTACCCTGTAAGGCCATTTCCATGAATTGCTACCTATTCCTTGAACCTTCATAGGTGTATCAGTGATATACTCTAGTTTTCATAGCACTGCTAGTTACCTCCGCTAAAGGCCCAGTCACACAGCGAAAACGCATGAATTACGCACAGATTTTCGTTTCTGCGCGGAGCGTACGTCGTATGCGTAATTCGTAGGTGGAACGAACGTGGACTGTCAGTGATTGTAAGTGGATGTGCGTCGAAGGCGGTTTGTGCGTGATTTTGAGTTTTGAACGGTTCAAAAATTTTCCGACGCACAACTGTGCGTTGGTGTGCGTAATTCATGAGTCGGCATGCGTAGTTTATGCGTCGAGTATGCGTAACTATGCGCGGGACACTCGTCGGCCGTCAGTGCTTATGCGTCAGAACTGGTTTGAATCCGCGCACGTCCACGTCCGTCCACTGATGCCCCACGTTCATATCACGCATGAAACGCGCACGTATCACGTTCATTCCACTGACATCCACTGACAATCAATTATAAAACTGACGAATAACTGACATATCACTGACGGAAAACGCATAACGACGCACATCCACTGACGAGTGACGCATTTCCGACGCACGACTGACTGACAGAAAACTGACGATTCACTGATGTTCCACTGACGAACCACTGACAACTCACGTATGTATTTTGGCATATTAAAGCAGCCATTTCGGGCACTTTTGCCATTCCAGACCTACGGGACCTCCTAGCAGCAGCACCAGCAGCAGGTTTTTCAGCAGCAGCAGCTTCTGGTGGATCTACATGGACTTCTTCTTCAGCAGCTTTCTTCTTCTGCACCCTTGTCTTTGAGGGCAAGCGAGCTTTCCTGGCTGGCATCTCTTGAAGTGTTCTTGATTGGCGAAAGGTACTGAGGAACTCCCGTCGTTCACCGCTTTTTATATGCGCTGAACCGAAGCGATAGTGACGCCGAAGGTGCGTTTTTCGTGCGTGATCCGTCAGTGATTCATCCGTGGGGCATGGGTCGACATGCGCGGAACGAAAGTGCTTGTACGTGGAATGTACGTGAAGCGTTCGTGTTTGGACGTGCTCCGCCGGTGATTCATGCGTCGGGCGTGCGTCGAATGTTCGTGGAATACTGCACCGTGTTTGCGATTATGCGTCGACGTGCGCGATATGTCAGTGATTGTAAGTGATACATGCGTGGTTCATGCGCGATTCATGCGTGATTCGTCCGAGATTTCTACCCCCGACACCCCGAAAAATTGGTCAATTTCTCAACGCACAAGCACGCACAAACCCAATCTGTGCGTGATTTGTGAGTGATTCGTGCGTGATCGGCTGTGTGACTGGGCCTTAAGGAGGATATGTTTTTTCTGCCTGTCTGTGTACAAGGTAACTCAAAATGTAATGAACGGATATCTCTAACATTCCGTGGGTGGGTTGCTATTACATCAGGGATGGACCCTATTGATTTTGATTGCAATCGCTCAGACAATTTGGCTGCCATGGCAGCTATCTTGAAATCCTATGACATGTGATAACTGAACTTCGCTCCCATTGATATAGCTCAAATTTTGTGGGTTGATTGCTCTCACATCAGGGACAGAACCTATCGGTTTGGAACGAGCTGCATCAAACAATATGGCCACCATGGGAGCCATCTTGAAATCCTATGTTGCAGATACCTTAAATTTCTTATGAGCCATGTTCACTCAGCAAGATTTCGACTGTGCTGCCCTAGCGGAGGTTTGCACTCTCGGAGTGCCTCAAGTTATTATTGTTCTGCATGACTCCAGTACAAGTTTTAGCACTGTATTACAACAGAGCATAATACACTAAAGAAAAATATAAATGCCCCATGTCAAATTTTTGATTTTTTATTAACATTAGGGTTATGCAATATATGACGCGAATCAAAATTCATTTTTGTTAATGACTAATCTTCAGATTACCGTCCATTACATCTTGATATTGGCATCTGCAAAGGAGTGACAATCCTTTGAGCACGTTGGGGGTCAGGTTGAAGAAATTGAATGTTCAATATCCTGTGTGTCCACCATTTGCGTCTCTCAGAGCAACACATCTCCTTCGCATGGAGCTGATCAGCTTGTCTATCGTGGCTTGTGGAATGTTATTCCATTCTTCCCGGAGGGCCACATGGAGCTGGCGCACATTATCCGGAACCAGAATAAGGTCACGGACACGTCGATCCAGAACATCCCAAAGATGCTCTATGGGCAACATGTCAACATGGCAAATATGCAGGCCAGTCCAGAAATGGAATGTGCTCCGCCTCAAGGAACTACATGCAGACCGCTCTGTTGGACATCCCTGCATCCAGCATGCCAATGGCACGTTCCCGCATGACCTGAGACATCTGAGGCGTGATGACTTTTGACAAAATTTGACATTTTTGGGGTGGCCTTTAATTGTTCCAAGTTTAAGGAGTGTCTGGGTACTGCTCAGTCTGTCTGATCACCATCTGGAAATGCCACACCCATATTCTGAGTGAAATCACTGTATCACTGAGCAAATGCTCCCTGACAGAGAGATGGATTAAAAAATGGTACACAAATCAAGATAAATATCCCTATTGTAAGTAAAGTAAAGTAAAAGTCATTTTACTTTAAAAGTCAAAATTGTAAGTAAAAGTCAGCATATGCTCACTTAGAGTTGTTAACTCCATGTGGCATCAATATTTGACATGGGGCATTTACATTTTTTTTCAGTGTGATTCTGAGTTTGGGTCAATCCTTACTGGCTTGAGGTCGCAGTGGATTATCTTTTCCCGATGCAGCATCTGCAAGCACTTGAGCAGTGAGTGAGCAAACCGGCGAATCAGGGCAAGGCTGAACCCTTGAAAGTTGTTCTTCTTTATCAACTCATACAGGTTTACCCTGCGCAGATGGGGACAGAGAGGAGTCACACACTAAGCCATAATCTAAAATATGTAGACAGAATGCTTAATTTTCATTCCATACTGTTGATGTATGCATCAAGCACCACTTTCTATTTAACGGGAACACAATTAGGAGACAATGGGAAAACTCGGTATAATATCAAGACATTCAGAGAAGTTGGCCAAGATGATGGACAGAGAGATAGGCAGTCAACAGTCCTCTACATGTGCAGTCCAGTCGAGGAGTCCACATTCATGGAGGAACCTTTGGTTGAAAACTAAACGTGATATCATATTTTATTGCAGCACCAGTTAACAATTCACTTTAATTATCATATAAAAAAAGAGGAGAAATAAAACAATGAACATAAAACTGTGCTGCTGTCTGTTTTCAGAGGTATTTAGCACTATTTGATGCAAACGGCAGACTTAACAATGTGTAATTCCGCTTACACAGAATATAAATTATAATACAGAGTATCAAAAAGTTTGACAAAAAAATCAGAGAATGTGTGGTATGGAATGGCCTGGGCTTTCTGGGAAAAAAAAATCCCGACGGTTTAATTAAAATTTGACTTCCTTTATATCAGACAAGAAAGCGTAGTTCTGCATTCTACCTTGACATGTTTCGAGCGGAACTCCCATCTTCCTCAGAAGTGTCACATGACGGTATTGTGACATGTCTTATCAGCTGTTTTTACTAAGGCGTGACCATCCCGCCAGTTTTGACGCGCCTCCATAATCCAGCGTTGGTGTCGGTTTTCCTCCATGCGGATAACTTTGCCCTTTTCCCAGTCCATAACATGGTTCTCCATCTTACAATGGTCCGTAATGGCTGATTTTAGGTTCTCTTGTAGTGCCTTGTCTTTCACTGATCTCGTCTGTCTCATCTCCGTTTCTTTTTTGCATTCTGTTTTGTGTTCTTATTTTTCCGTGTACTGAAGCATCTCCCTGTTTCTCCAATATAAAAATACCACATCAACACACCGGTCCGACCACACACCACGTTGAGACAGCTTTTAGCGCATCCAAAAGACAAAATTCAACGGGACAATAAATGCAATGTTATATATGAAATACCATGCCACTCTTGCGACAAAACTTATATTGGAGCAACAGGGAGACGCTTCAGTAAAAGAATACATAACAGAATGCGGAAAAAAAACAGAGACGAGACAGATGAGATCAATAAAAGGCAAGGCACTACAAGAGAACCTGAAATCAGACATCACGGACCATTGTAGGAGGGAAAACCATATTATGGAGCGGGAAAAGGCCAAAGTTATCCGCACTGAGGAAAACTGACACCAACGCTGGATTATGGAGGCAATAGAAATCCAGAAGCGAGCCCAAAGGACGATGAACCGGGAAGAGGGGGCGTACATGCTGTCTCACACGTGGAGTGCGGTTCTGAAAAGGCAGACTGACAGCAGGAGGCGTGACTGTCCTGTCAAACCTGGCAGGATGGTCACAGCTCAGTAAAAACAGCTCATAAGACACATACCATCATGTGACACTTCTGAGGAAGATGGAAGTGCCCATCGAAATATGTCAAGATATGAATGCAGAACTACGCTTTCTTGTCTGATATAAAAGAAGTCAAATTTTAATTCTAAAATTAGAGACATAATGAATCTCATCCAACAATCCTGACAGTTCAGCTCCAGGTAACTGAACCCTTTATGAAGAAGAGATAGGCCTCTAATCAAGGCATTAAGTAAGGGATTCAGTGTCTGCAACACTAGACAAGAAGCAGTATCAGACGTCCTGTAAAGGTCAGTCAGCCAGGAGATGAGGTTGTTTCTCATATGTGTTGGCAAGATAATACCGCTTACCCTCACACACTCAGGCTCTTCAGAGCCCTTTAGATCTTATCTAGAACATTCTCTACCCTGATTGGGATTTAAAACTAACTAAGAGACACCATTTCACTAGCTTTATGTCTGCAGTTTCACCTCCATACTACTGGATGTTTTTTTTTTGAGTCATACAAATTGACAGGCTAAAAAAAAATACACAGGCCAAGATGAAGAGCCCACAGCTGCTTGTTTGGGAGCTCACAGTCTGCTTCCTAGAGCTGCAGATGACAAGTACTCCTCTTTGCTTGCAGGATACAGTATGACAACTTGGAATGCTTTGGAGGAGAGTGTGCGAGTCAACATTCTGCTCCACAAGCTCCAAGGATTCATATTCCGAATCAAAGAGTAAATGTTTGAAAAGTTAACACACCACAAGCAGAATTTTCATTTGGGATATCTCTGAAATGTTGATGAAGTTAGGCAACGTCAACAGCAGGAGTGTGAATGATACCTGACATACCATGACCAAGGCTCTGCAGCATGAATTTACATCACCAGAGCATTGCAACTGTGTTTGACTGCAACAAATGTTATGAAGGAGCCACACGGCACTCACCCCAGGAGCTCAAAAGAGATGCAGAGGTGGTTTCGGAAGTAGAAATGCTCCTTCATGTGGATGACATTGTGGCAGTTGTCCCGATCCTTCCTCCTGATTGCGTCAAGGATTTTCAGCTCCACAAGTGCTTGGTGGTGAAACCTGCACCGACGGGTAAACAACAGGAAGGTTCACTGCACATGCGCGCCCTGCTCAACGGCTAGGGTCCCTGCTGTTATCACATTCAAAAAACATCTATAGGTCTATTCAGTTTTGCAGTACCTCCTTACTATCATCATGCTGAATTGGGAAGCTAATGAGTCAATGGCATGTACATAATGTCTGAACAAAAATGTTTTAATTATTTGCCAGGATCAAGGGCTAAAACCATTACAAACTCCTGGAAAGTCCAGTATCGAAACTAACATTGAGAATATATTGAGAATATTTTTTCTTCCACTGACATTCAGTGGAGCCATCCTATGAAGAATTAGTGAACTTGAAGGTTTGAATACAATAAAATGAAAAGCAGCAATCTATCCGGCAGTACTGTCTAATTTTAATTAATCTGAACAGAGTAGCTAATGGATCAGTAGCATGTTAGCAATGTCTTAACAACGTTTTAATTGGACACCAAGGTACAGTTCACATGCTTTTTACCTTGCAAACAAAAACGTTGCACTGAATATTCAATAAAACTACTCACAAAGGAGCAGAGTGGAGAGGCTCAAACAGGCTTATGGTTCTGGTGTCACACTTTGTAATCTGAATTATTCAAGAGCTCTCAGGATAGAGGCATCAGAGTCAATCAGAGAGCAAAACAGTCTGAAAGCACTGAACAACCTGACCACCAGTAAGCTTTTGCAGTGAGACGCACACACAAATCCACGCGTCCGCGTGCGCACACACACGCACATACAGACCCACACGCACATGCACATACGCACACACACTCACACAGACATGCACTCTTGTTCTTTACTACCCCAATCCTGACCACTGACCAAATAATACCCACAAAAATACATTTTTGGGGCTATCGATCTTATGGGTGACCACCAAAGATAAAATGGTAGAGAATGATTCAAATTGGCCCATCACAGAGGAGCCCCCATCCCCATCACCTTTTCTTGTTGCGAATGATCTTAATGGCCACCAGCTCATTGGTCTTATGGTCCAGACACTTCAGGACTTGTCCAAAGGATCCTTTTCCAATCACCTCCAGTACCTCAAAGCGATAGCCAATGTGGTCATGCAGAACCTAGACAATCAGTGAAATCCGTCAGGCTTCCCCCAAATAATGCTCATCTTATGCAGTACTCTATCACCATATAGAGGTAAACTTTTCAACTAAGGGACACAGCTAGAAGTGGATGACAATTAAGTGATGAAATTAACTCCTTTGCAGCTCTAGCACTGGCGTACTCATTGAAAATTGCAGCCAGCAGCACACTCCGTAAAATAGTGTGAATGGTGTGTTGTCCACTTCAGTGCAATGGCGTGCTGTTTGCCTGAGTTCGCTGGACTGTGAGGCTATAGTCAAGCCAAGTCAATAAACAATGACCACCCCAGAGCCATAGGGGAATGTCCCTGAATAGTTTTCAAATAGTTATTGTTAGGTACAAAAATGGGAGTCAAAGAATGAGGTTACTGTGGCACATACTTATTTGTATAACAATAAGGCAGTTATTATACCTAGCAATTACCATAGCTACGGAGTGAACACAACAGAAACAGACCATTCAGAAACTACTGGGGCATAAAAGGAGCAGCCCAATCAGCCATCATTTGTTTCCCTTGGTATGCACACAACCTTGATGTAGCTGCCGTGTTCGTCGTCATAACCGCAGTTTTGGGGTGTCCCCTGGGAGCCCTCAATCTTGTCAGTGCCCAGGCCCAGGTACCAGATCTCAGAGTAATCCATGATCTCCTCCTGCTCAAACTCAGTCAACCGTTCTTGAAAGCTCTGCAGAGCCTCTGCAACGGAGGAAGAGAGGGGTGATGTCACTTCCTGCGGGAAGAGGTGCTTGTGTGCACAACTGAATTACTGTACTAATGGATACGTTCCCCTTCAACTATGTACACTGGCATGAACATCACATATACAGTTGTGTGAGAAAGTCTTAGGCACCCTGCATTTTTTAAAAACACGTTTAAAAAAATGTGGTCTTACATTTCTATATTTTCAGCTGTGACCAGCAGCTCTATAGCTCACTCTGTCAGTCAGTCCACAAAAATTTCTCCATACTCATGGTGGCCACACTTTCACCTTAGAAGGCAAAAATTTGGCATGGACAATGAGGCTGTCTTCGCGGAGTCTTTTTCAGTCAGGAGAGATCCTAACTCCGCGAGAATGACCCAGAAATATTTATGTCGCAGCCATGATAAGTGCTGTTCGATTTCTGAAAATGTTATGGAAAGGTGCTTCAATGCTTCCAAACTTATCTCCTTTAGCATAGGGTAACCTTGACCATCCTTTAAGAAAGTTCATCTCACACAAAAAGTATGTTTGAATTTAGAAACTTCGCTTTTTAAATTTTCAGGTATCTTTACCTTTTTTTTTTAAATGTGCCACAGTCTTTTACACAGTGATACAGCTCACAAACATGCAGGTAGATGCAAAACTAAACTCATTCAACGGTCCATATGTGCACACACCTACAGACATGTGCGTACAAGCACACTAGCACATAAAAATAAACAGACAGTACAGTCCGTAAGTATTATTTCAGAGACATAACTATCAAGGGCTATTCCTACACAGACGTTCATAAATTGAAACTGAAGTGCAGGCAGTTAGTTTTAATTCGACAGAATGGACGTCCGCGCATCAACCAAACTTTGTAAACATGCAGGTTTCATTGAACCACAATAGCAAAGCTGCACTCTACCTGTGGGAGACATGGGGAGCCGCAGACCCTCAAAGGACCTCGCCCTCTCCAGCTTACTGGAGAGACTCCTGATGCTGTTGGATTCAGACAGGTTCTCCGTGGATGTGCTGAACCTTGTGGGGAACTGAGAAACTCGCGGCCTCTCCTCCTGTCAATCAGAAAGGGTCAACAAGGTCAAACATCCTGTCACTCCATCTTAAATTTTTTTAGAATTGAATTTCATTTAAAAATGACTTCAAGTACTTCTAATGTTACAACACAACCAAACTGACATAGGTACATCTGACATAATATACCAGATGATATCCACTTAAATGTAAAGATCAGCTGAATAGCATGTCTAGCACTGAAAATTAGGATCATAATTTACACACTTGTATTCATCCATGGACTACTTAAATAATTTTTGCTATGGCAATTCTAATTGAAGTCAGATGTGTGGTGGCAGCAATGATAAAATATTTGAGTAAACAGTTCAAAGTAAGATGTGAGAACAGAAATGATTTGTGACACCTGCTGGTCTGTGTGGTAGCTGTTTTGTGTCCCCTTATTGGCGATATGAGGCAGAATGCTGTTGGACTGGTGTTGGACCTTGGTGTGGCTGACCACCACTTGCTTCATGGGGGCTTCCAGCTGCGGTAACGTGGCTATTTCTGAGCCAAACTTCTAAACATACAGAACACAAAGAGGACATGTGAGTTTGAGAGAACTATAGAGGATAACAGACTAGTCGCCCTGTATGCACAGGCTGAGACCAAAAAAGAGGTAGTGACACTTAATACTAGGCATTGTTAATAAATGGTACAATAATAGTTTATTTAACTGTAAATAATTTGCTGTTAACAGACAATGAAACAGCAATTAATAATATTAACTAATTCATAGTAATAGCTATAATGTTCTGTATTTTGCTGATTATCTCTTATAGGATAATATTTACTTTAAAATTAACAATCATGAAATACACAAATCCCCTGCCATGGGACGGCGGACACCTAGCCTGGAAAAAAACGCAGTGGAGTGAAATATGAAAGGGCACATCTACACAATAATGTAACTATATATTATATTTTGTTGAAATATCGAACAATTTAGGTGTCCCGGACCAGAAAAGTACAGGAAGGCTGGTATCAGATCAGGAAACAAACTGAAGGGGAGGGACGGACAGAGGGACAAGAGGACAGAAGGAAGTTTGAAAAGACGTATATATACAATAAGATGTATCCATATATTATATTTTATAGAGAAATACTGAGCGGTTTAGGAGTTCAAGGCCTGGAAGAAAAGGTCATGGATGGACGGCCAGATGGACACACGGAATTCCAATCCCCACTCATTCCCATCCCCATCTACTTCCTTCTGGGGATAATAAATTTAATTTACACAAAAGTAATGACAAAAAATAAGTTATTACATAACCAATAATTTATAAACATTAATAGTCATTTGTTTCTTTACAGTAAAATAGCTATAAACTTCAGTAACACCATTTATTACTGTGGATTCATGCTTGTCGTCTCTGCCGCCGCCGCATCTGTACACACTTCCTTGTGGACACTCTACAGGCTGTAATTTTTGACTTTACTTTCACATTAGGTATGGACATGTGTTATACTTAAGTGATGACACCAATTGATTTTGGTTGCCATGGCGACAGTATTGGCCGAATAATGCACAAAAAAGGGGAATAGCGGGCTTTCGGAGGCTACACCCACGTGGTCGCGGCCAAACGGACTGTCTAGTTATAAAGTGTTGACACTTCATCTTCAGAATTTCTGTCTTTAATTTACAACTAAAACTGCACTTTTATTTATTTTTTTACAAAGTTGCTGCCATTAAAATAAATTACAAATCCTTTGATTCATTTCAAAATTTACCACTGTAGTCAAGTTCAAATTTTTACTGTCAAACAAGTGACAAAATAAAATTAAAAAAAGTTAATACTCACTAATTAAGAGAAACACATAATATTTGAACTCTCATTGTGAGACTCCAACACTCAATAAAATTAGTTTCCAGTTAAATGTACACAAGACACTGATCCCCATCCTCGTCTGCCCTGACTACAGCCCCCGCAGGGGCTGCCGGGATTACCCAGTAGGGTGATAGTGAACAGGACACTAGGCCTGGAGGTCTGGACCTGACAGAGGCTGTCACCGCTTCTTCAAGGGTGGCAGCAGAACCTGAGCAGCTTGTTACCAAGCATTACCCAAAGGGCTACAATCAAAGGCTGCAATACAGCTTCAGGAGTGCCCTTGCATCCATACTGCTTTCGGCTCACACAGTGATTCCATGTACAGATTGGTATTCTATTTATGGGAACCTATGTTTTTATAACAAACCCTCTGGGCATTGAAGCATGTGCCAGCTTGGTAAGTAAACCTAAAGAACACAGCTATATATAGCCGCAGCACACTCTGTTCGATAATCCAGCAAGAAATACATACTGTACCATTCCTGACGCACTGCACATGGTGAATTGCCAATGAATGGGTCTTCCTCTATTGCATGAGAACAGCCCAGCATTCTGGGACAGTGGGCACAGAATATCATGAGCACAGTGTTCCCGAGCACACTGATGTCATAATAACTTTAAGGCTTCTTCGGACCCACAAGCGGGTATCGCCTTCTTTTCCTGACACCGCAAGAAGAGGGGACCTTCCCAGTTACTCACCACCAGCTGAGCGATGCCGTTAAATATTAATGTTCCCTCTCATTCCAGCGGGTGAGGATTAAGGGGCAAGGATTCAGCTTCTCTTCGGAAATCTAGGCACTCACAGTCTCCAAGCTAACAATCTGATCTACAGTAACATCACTTTCTGTTCAACCATAATCATAATCCAAACCATTATTGACAAGAGGGTTAAGACCAGTCCTCTCACGTAAATTCTGCAACTATATCTTTGTTGAAGTTATAGCATAGAGAAACTGTTATGATCCTGCGTTGTCTGACCATGTCTTGCCCATGATTCTGCCTTGATTGCCCATGTTTTGATTATGATTCTGCTTCGTCTGACCATGCTATGATTATGATTCTGATTCCATGCCATGTTTTGTTTTTTGCTTTGTCTGTATGTCTGCCATATTCCATTCCCTCAGTTAGATTCCGGTTCTTGTTTTGTTTCATGCCATGCATTGCACTTTGTCTACCCCGTCTGGTCTCATGTCGTGTCATTTCTCACTGCCCCAGTAGTAATACTGCCACACTTTCAGATGATTTCATGGTTTCTGGGATTTCAAGTATTCCTTCTAATCTTGTTTGCTTCCTTCGCCTTGCTTTTCTATAATTACTAACAGTACTAACAGTTTGTTATTTTAGTTAAAGATACTAACCCAGACTAACATTGTTTATAGTACTAACTTACTAACAAGCACTAGGGATTGTATAGCTGCACTTTACTAATTGACTAATGAGCTCTCAGCAATCACCCTATTCTAGTCTGCACCCTTTGTCTTTACTCAATCTACTTTGCTGCGTTTCAGCGGAACCTCTGCACTTCAACTCTGTTCTCCCTCCTTATCTGTGCACGTTAAAACTCCCTAACCGGAGCCGTATGTTTTGTTCATAGGCTGTCTTGTGATCCCTGTCCGCGTTTTGGTTTTCGCCAATTTCATGTGGTTAGGTACTTCCTCGTGTTTGTTCCCTCCTTAATTAGTCTGATCCAGCTCACCTGTTTCCTATTGTAGCATGTGACTTCCCATTTGTGTATTTAAGCAGTCATTTCACAACCAGCCTCCGTCAGAACATTTCCCTGGTGCTACAATTGTTTAAGCCTTGTACTCTTTGTGATTCTCTTCTGACTGGACTGCTCCCGATTGTGATTTTGTCTTAGATTTGTTTGCATCTGTGTGCCGAACCTTTTTTGCCTGACCTCAAGTTTTGTTTGCTGCCCTGTTTACAACTTGGATTACATCCCTGGGATTCTGATTTTTGGATTGTGGACTTTGTACTGTTGCTTCCTGCTCTGCGGGGGTTCACCCCCATTCTTAATAAAACACAAGTTTTTTTGGATTACTTGGTTCTCGCGTCTGGTTCCTGAGCGTAACCTCACAGAAACTTGATGCAATCTTTGATACCGGAGGAGCTGATATGATGGATTTTCCATTTGAACTCACCCTAGTCCTTGTTATAGATAGGTGAACCCATTTATTGATTGAACTTGTAATAGACCGACAGAACAAAGTACTAACAATTATTACTATGGCCCACCAGGACTCATTTTCCCATCAGCACCTTGTGGGGCAGGGGATGTTTGAGACTCACCTGCTGATTGGGCCTGCTAGATCCTTGCCTGTTGCCCTCAGCTGGATACCTCTGAAGGTGGGGAAAGACATCAGCTCTCGTTGACTGCATTGAAGAGAGTTAGACAGTAAGAAAAGATTGTTTGATAAAGAGAAAAATAATAATTGGGGCTACATTTTGGTGAAAGTTGCAAAACCAGCACGTACGGTTGGTTTGGTAGGAATTTTCAAAGTTTTTAAATTTAATCGCTTATTGTGGAAAACAATAAGTTCCTAAATAGGCAAGTTACAAGAACATCAACATTACAATGTCCATTTTCAGGCAGCAGTTGTCAAGGGAGATTTCAAAAATGGTCAAAATGTCAAAATTTCTGTTATCAAGACAAAAATCTAATAAATTGCAGCATGACAGCATAGAAATGTTGGTGATTTGTTTTTTAGCAATAAGTGTTCTGCTTCATAAGAGAAAATCTAATGTTTAAAAATGCCATTCTTACATTGACTCCAATTATTCCATGAGAGCAGCATTCAAAATGGTTTCAAAAATTCAGTTTTTTGAGAAAAAATTCTGATATTTGGCAAACTTCATTGACCATGACTCTAAAATGTTATAAATTTTTTTCAGGAAGATTGAAAATGTATATATCAAGAATTGGCAGGTATATGTTTACAGTACTGTTTACAGTCAAATATTTTCATGCACTGAAGGCTCAATTTTTCAAATATCGAAACGCGGGTGGTATTTTTGTGGAGGACAATCTGAAGATTCGGTACAGCAAATTTGGTGACAATGGAGCAAAAATTGTGGGGCGAGAAAAGTTTAATAAGTTTTACGGTTTTTTCTTAAGTATTGGGGCAACATTTCGGGGAAAGAATTTTCAAAATTTTGAATTTTAGAGGCTTGCTGTAGTGCCACCATCAAGACTATTGGCCTGTTTTTGCAGCTGAGGCAATCTGGCATGGGACTGGACCTTCTTGAAAAGTTTGGTGATTTTTCATATATGGGAAGTAGGATTTCCTAGGAAGAAGAAGAAGAAGAATATTGGCGAAAACAATAGGTTCCCGACAGCTTTTGCTGCCTGGCCCCTAATGATCTAACCACATTATTTCAAACAGTTTTCAGGTGGCCTTATCCATGGCTGTGGTTGATGAATAAATGAAGGAAAACAAGCTCAGCGGATAACTTTCTGAGTCTAAAAAGATACACTTTATTGAACCCCGTGGGAAAATCCGTCCTCTGCATTTAACACTTCCTATAGGTAGGAGCAGTGGACAGCCACAGAGCAGCACCCGGGGACCAACTCCAGTTCTAAAGTCAGTTCCTTGGTCAGGAGTACTGGTTGGAGTGTTCCGATGATGCATGTTTTTGTGGTTGGGGGAAACTGGAATACCTGGAGAACACCCACTCAAACACAGGAGAACATGCATATTCCACACAGAAAGGCCCCAGGCCATATTCAAACCCACAACCTTCTTGCTGTGAGAAGGCTAACCGCTGCTCCACTGTGCCACTCATTAAAAAAAAAAAAAAATGCAAGTCTTCAACACATGTATCATTAATGCAGTTACAGCACTAAGGTCTACAGGTATCTTCAAAGAAATGCCACAAATGACTGAAATCTGCAGCAGAACTCTGGCTAACACTGCCGGATCTCACGGCCTGTCCATAGCAGGGGAGCAGAGGAGGTTAAATTTCCCTGTTATTAACTGCACTGCATGTGCTCCTAAAACAGGGGTTCCCTTGTTAGGTCCACAGTAACAATGGCTTCCTCACTCCACACTTGCTTCATTTTTCCAGCACCAGTGACTGGACTCCTTTTACAGAGCATCCGGTCTCACAAACCTCCCTGGGGAGCTTGGCTGGCAACGGAGAGCTAAAGTAGGTTCAGTCGACTTGGCCAGCGCGTGGCTGTACTTTCACGTCATACCCTGCAGGGTATGAATCCTCTTGCATATAGATGAGCCATGTTGGCCAATCTTGGACAGCATGGGGTAGCAGCACCGGGACAGAACTGAGAGGCCTGAGATGGTAGTAATGAAAGGTAATAACTGTAAGATGGATACTTCACAGTCAGTAACGCACTAGGGTCCACAACATTCCCTCCTGCAGAATACGAGACAAGGCCACAGGACCATTCAAATATTTACAACTGCAACATTCTTTGTAACTCAACCCGACTGGACACTAGGTGTGACTGCGTGATAGCGTGCCACACTGCCACTGTGGGAACACAGGGCTGGGACAGGTGCACGGTAACACGTGACAGATACAGTCAATCAAGAGCTTAGGAGAAGCCTGGTTAAAGCAAGCAAACAGTGAATGCACACTCACGTTTGCATTGAATTCTTTTGTTTTCCTGAAAACATAAATCTAGACCAGTCTCATTCTAAATAAATAAGATATTTACATTTTTCAATTCAACAATTAAAGGCAGGACATTCTCAGGGTGTTGAACTCTATGGAGGGAAGGCTGTTCCGACAATTAAATTCAGGTCCCACATGCCAGCTTGTGGAAAAATGTATTGATGTCACAGGCAGAACAACTTGGCTTAAAGTGGGTCAGTAGAACAATGAGGATTGGAGCAGAATCACACATCCTCTTGAACGCCGAGTGCCACACAAAGACTTGTTCTTATAATGTACTCCCAACATAAAAACAAATGGACACACAAACACGCAATTACACAAAAACACACGGACACACACACAGATACACACAAACATGCACACACGCATACACACAAACAACAAAAAAAAAACACACACGCATATGCTCACACACCACACGCACTTGCACACGTTGATAGGCATGTACAAACACACGTGCACACACACAAAAGCATTCACACAAACACAAAAAGACACAAAACCACACATTACAAACTCTGGGTCAAAAATAAAACACTTCTGGCTTAAGGTCATCCGGAACAGGAGTGGATCTTTCCAACAGATCCAAACCAGATTCGAAATAGTGTACCAATCTTCATTTCACTCGGATTTTTTTTTTTATCTCAATGAAATTGGCTTAAATTGGACTGGAGCAAGGAGTCAGATCCTATTTGCAATGCAGCATGTGTAACTTCTTAAAATAATGAGTCATCACACAAAGGAACATTTTCAGCATCGGCTGTCTAAGATCATCACTACTCTTATTCAATCATGCCATATGTCGTCGAGTAATGTCAGGAAATAAAATTCGAATAGATTTTTTTTTTCTTTAACGGGCGCCCAGAGTAAAAAAAAAACTTTATAAAAAAACGGGCAAATGGTAGGCTTCCTGAATTTAAACGATTGATTTGTTTTGCAGTCTCTGGCATTCACGTTCATGGTCTTATACATAGAGATGCATGTATATCGTACATCTTTCCGAGAGCAGGAAATGAACGTGCACAACAAAGTGTCTAGAACATGACAGTATGCAACTACAAGCGTGGAATTTATCATATTTGACAAATCTGTTCGTCAACTTATTCTATTGTACTCTATTCTATTCAGCTCTGCTCCATTCTATTATTTTAATGAGTTGTATATCATAGTTGATCCTGAAATTGACATTTAAATAGCCCATTCAGGTCCCCCCCACCAGCAACATTTTAAAGAACATCTGAGCGAAAGTAAAGACATCCGTAGAATAAATACGAATGTGAAGACATATTTACAAGTTTATGGGTTAACCGTGCACCGTGCACCCAATACAGCACAGAAGACGTGACTGCGCTTGTGTTCGCATTTGAAAACACGCACTTGGGTCATCGCTTCAGAGGACACGTGTTAATCCAGCAAGAATACAAAACCTACAACACTAAAACAAGCAAACGATATCAAAACTTCAAAGAAACAACGGGTGTAAATAATGAAATGGTAAACTGCGATCTTCGTCAGCCACAAAAACGCAATAGCGGACTATGTACGCATTTAATTTTGCTCTCACCTTGGTATTTATTTCAGGAAACATTCCGTTATTATTATAACGGTGTTCACTTCAACATTCCAGTGTCAATATAGTAGACGCATAGCACGCAAAGTTCCACCACTGCAGGCTCCAGGCTGTGGCTCTCCGTGAGCACTTTCACAAGAGTCAACTCCGACGGCTAAAGCCCAGTGTTCCGCCACCAGTCCTCTTCGCAAGAAACATATGTGCCGAACGGAATGACCTGTGGTTAGTTTTGGAAAAGAAAGTTCAACGTCCCTCCTGTTCAGGATTGAGCTGCACGCCACGGAACAACTGAGCGCTATAGCTTCTGAAAAACGGTCGTCAGCAGGAGATTAATTTGACGGGCCAAGCTGTTAGTGTATTCGCCTTGACGCGCAGGCTACGTCTCCAGAGAAGCCACCTGTTCAGGTTTTTGCAGTTGACAGCTGGGACTCCCAATATAGATTTGTTTATGTCCCGTCACCAACCGTCCACTGAAAATCGACGCTCAAACGAAATAAATAAATTTAAAAAACTCCAGCAGACCAGTTTCCACACGCTAATGTGACATGCGTGTACCACTGCGCGTAATGAAGCAGTTCGACTACCTACGAAAGGCACGGTACAAACGCCATGAGCGCACTCCGAATCGATTACTGTAGCAGCTCGAATCAGAACACGGCGCGTAAAGCCCGCCCAGTAGCCTCATTCTAACATGTCTTGAAAGCCTTTTGCGACGAGTCCTACAATCTGTGAGATAGTCACCGCACACTTCGCAGGGTAGTGTATTAGATTTTGGTAACTACACATCGTTACAAAGTCAAACAACAAACGAAAACGAGTTTAAAATATTGAGCTAATATTGGTGATCACTAGTTTCATGCAACGAATCACTCCTCCTCACAGGCACAAACACACACACGCACACACGCACACACACACACACACAAGAATCTCAGACCAACAGGTGCACAGAAATGCCCACATACTTGGAAGATCAACTAAATTTTCCATCATGATATGTAGACTATAAGTGATAGGGTAATCACTTAAATTTTTCAGTATCTTCCAACATCCTTCACTGCAGCGCAAATTTCTTAGGGAGTTCAATGCTCTGAACAGCAGATAAGCATTGACGTGAATACTCAAAACACACAATACTTTTGGCTCTCTCTCTCTCTCTCTCACACACACACACACACACACACACACACACACACACACACACACACACACGTGCGTGCGCACTAAACTCACTCTCTCTCACACACACACATGTGCACACGCACTTAATTGTGCCGGTTTGACTTCTTGTATTTTGCTGTATTGTATTGTTCTATTTTGTACTGTCTTTGAATAGTACGAGTAACTGAATTCTGTAACTAATTGTTGTACAATTAACCAGCCTAGGGCAACAGATGTAAACTAGCCGTAGGCTATAATCTGGCGTATTTACATATAATTGTTCATCAGTATGCACTGTCCCTACCTTTCGAAATAAATACAATTTAAACACACACACACACACACATGCATGCACACATATTCATGTGCATGTAGAGACATACAAATGCACTTGAGATGTCACACAGGCAATTAATGAAACTCAGACATACACACATGCAACCATGTGAGATGAAAGATTCACTGTAAACCCTGGTAAGTGTGGTGAACTCAAATGTTTTATAGAAACAGATTACCTCAAAAAATTTTGTTTGCCAACTTTATGATCTTGTGTTCACAGTGCTTAAACACATGTGAAGATATAACTTTGCCTTATTTTTTTTAAGTATCATTCACACAGTGCTATTGAGTTGGCCAACTCAATTTTTTCAGGTAATCTTTTTCCACAAAATATTTGACTTCACCACTCTATCAGGGTTTACAGTGTTGGCGCATTGTCCCATTAATGTTAGCACAGATAAGCCATCCTTTTTGGGAAGCACACCCACACAGTAACTAATGCTGAGAGTAGGATAAACGGATAATATAATATGATTATGAACATAAGCAATGGTTACATAACTCAGGAACATTCCAGGGGATTATCTGTCCCTGTGGAATTTCCAATCAATGCACCAGGACACATAACGGGCAGCCCTGTCTTTTCAAAGAAGGCTTTGCCTGAGCGCATCTTGTTTGATCTAAACTTAACAGAGGAGCTCAATCATTCAGCCCTTCCAGTCCTTTGTCAGACATGATCATATTCATGGTGATAGTATTTTGGTAATATTTCATTGAGTTATGAAACACATGCTACACCCTGACTGCAATGACTAACTTCATCACACATGTAAGTGATCAAACAAATATTTTAAACAACAAAATACTTGCTTTGCTTCCGCAAAGTTTTGAAAACATTGACATTGAGGAGTAAAACATTGCTTACTTTGTCTCTGTGCTTTTTGCAGTTGAATATAGGTTAAAAGGCATTCGCAAATTACTGCTCGCTGTTTTTATTTCCATTTCACTAATAGTCTCAATTCTTCAGGAGTTGAGGCTCCATTTCTAACTGCTCAAACCAGTACAGAGTCATGGTGGCAACAGGGCAAGCTGAGCAGCCCAGGTGTCCCTCGCCTCAGCAACTTCTGTCAACTCAATCCGGGGCCAATGTTTCTCAAATCACTGACCAACAAGCACAGGCTTGATTATTTACACGTGTTTGATGTAAAACACATCAAAAACCTGAATCTTGCACACAGCCCCAAAACAGAAGGTTGGGAATGACTTTCCTTGGCGATCCCAGGTTAGCTCCACCATGCCTCTGAGTCTCCTCCCAGGTAATCGTCCCCAGAACACCTCAGGAAGGAGGTGCCAGGAGGCATCCTTATCAGATTTACAAAACACTGCAAATGACTCCACTCAATACAGAGGAGCATCAGCCCTGAGATGAGGCAGGAGCATGCCCTGGACAGTGCAGCATTCCATTACAGGAGTCACACTCCATTCACTCGTGCACACAGCTATGGATCAACTTCTAGTCCCCAGTTGGCTCAGCATACTTGTCCATGGACAGTGGGAGGAAACTGATGAGAACATGGGGAGAAGGTACAGGCTCCACACGGAAAGGCTCCAGGGCAGATTCAACCCTTTCAGCGTCTTGCTGGGAGGTAACAGTGCAGCCCAAAGTGCCATGGTACCACCCCAGTGCTGTAATAAACATATACTGTATGTTGCTAGCCACTTCTTGATGTGGTGATTTGTACTTAGACAATTCAGAATTTTTAATAACACAAGTAAGAATTTCAGTAAAGACTATAATGTAATAATATCAAAATAATCTGAACTTGATTATTAAAACCAGGTTACTTACCATGAACTGAAAACATCTTTTTTATGTTGGATTGCACACAACTCCGTTCGATTTTCAGTGCTCTTAGTATTCACCTCATACCAAAAGTCACATTTTATTTTAGCATTATTAATGCATTTTATGTTGCTATTTCAACAGTGATGTATCTTCACCCCTGAAAAATATAGCAAACGAGGTTCTCAACAAAATTGGTGATTTTGGTAAGAATTGGCTTCTCTAAATGGACATTTTTTTTTTTCACAAAATCAATCCACTGGCATATTAGAGTGATTTTAAAATAAAATAAAAAAAAACAAATAAGATCAAAAAATGTGTATTATTTTCATAAAAGTGGATCAAGACTGAATTCAGTAAATGCAGATTGTACCCCTTTAAAAGTGAAATTGTCCACAACTGGTATACCAGTAATAACAACTGGACTATTACATTTTTGAATTGAGGTGTTTCACGTATACGAAGACGCAAGCAGTTAGGACAGTTAGAATTGGGGTATAGCAATTGGTCTCAAAGACCACAAAGAATTGCAGTTAGTCAAAATTGTTACCCAGTTTAGTGACTTACAGCTTAAAGACAAGGCACTGTCTCTCATGAAAGCTGCACCAGGCGTGTGCAATTATGGTCCAAGAGGATTGGTAAGCATGCAGGTTTTTGCAACAATAAACAAGATAAATGAGCTAATTGGTTGTATACTGCAACATTGGTTCTTTTGAGGGTTAGATCACAGCCAAATGTAACAGGGCGGCAAGGACAATCTTTGGCTTGACACAGTCCTCATAACCCACCTCAAAGCTGTACTGCCGCTTATTCAAGCACTGTCAAATAAATTGCAAAACAACTGCCAAATTCCTTGAAAGAAAGTACAGCCATAAACATTTGCCCTGGCTCTACCTAGCAAGCAAGTAAACAAAGAATTAAAGAACAGTTCAGGGGTTTGTAATAGTATACATGAAGCCATTCATATGTTGACTGCTATTTTTCTTTTTGAACCTGCTCAGTGCAACTCTACTCTAATCCGAAGGCAGTAGGAGGCAGCTGAAGAATGTTCTCATGGATTAATAATTCAACTCAAAAATGAACACCTGTGACTCACAGTACAACATCGAAGCTGAAACAAACAGACTATTCACATCTTGATAAATCAGTGACAACAGAGCATTAATAATTGAACAGCCTACAAAAAGGGCTCATGAACTTGTCACATGCAGGGTGGGTAATTCATGGCCCATCTCGGGTTGTGGGGTCATTCAGCCCAGTATCTCATATTACCATGGTAACAAAAGGCCTTACACACAGCAAGAAAAAAACCCCAATCTTAGCAAGCATTTTCATCTAGTATTCAGACTTAAACACTTATTTCTATGATCCTCAGAAAAAAACTTTGTCCTTGATATGAGAATATTTTGAATCATTTCTAGATTTGTCCATAGTGAAAAAGAAAATTACAATTATTCCATGGAAAAATCTAGAAATGAGTCAAAATTATCTCACACCAGTGACAGAACTTCTTTTCTGAGAAAAAATATCAAAGAAACTAGAAGACGCTCGGAGAGTGCATGACCTCCGCCGTTGTGAAAATTTTTGGCGGAAGAAGTCAGATTTGAATTTCACCAAGCATAACGTATTTGTACAAAGAAGTACAAATGGCTGATGTGGGTGTTAGTGTCACGTGACGATGGTGTTTGGCCATGGGGCACGTTGGAAAAAGAGGCCTAGAAAAGGGAGTTTATTTGACCCGCCTGGGAACTACCGGAAAACAATAGTTTTTGGGTAATTTTGGGGCGCTCTTTTCAAAAATGCAAAGTTCAAGACAATAAACTTGAACATTGACCCCCTGCAGGTGAAAAACATTAAATACTGTGTTCTAACTATAATTTTTCCATAGAAGAGTCAGGAATGAAATTTTTGTGGGTTTTCTGATTCTTTGAGGATCTCTCTTGATTAATGAAGGGCAAACATACAAGAAAAGCATCAAACCCATTTCTGTCCAGAAATGACGAAACGTTATGACAGAATTAATTGGATTTGCACTGCAAGTAATTCATTAATGGCTCCTTTGAAGGTTTTTCCTGCCAAAAAAGGCATGTTTTTAATGAACCTGAAATTGATTATGAACCCTCTAGCTAGAAGCTAGTTTCTGAAAATAAAACAACGTGTAGATTTAATGTTATCATGCAGAATATTAGTTGAGGAACAGAAATTTATATCATGCGTGTTTTTATGCTTACATTCGCTCTTGAACGTGCTGAAGGAACAAACATGTCAGGCACATGCTTACGCCGAGTCCATACCTCACACCATCCTTCATCCTGAACACATGCCTCATTTAATCGTTTTTGAATCTTTTTTTCACTGGCCGCAATGCGCTCTTCTCAGTGAACCTTTCGCAGCACTGAGGATGAAAACCATAACCCTGCCTAAGCTAAGCTAACACTGCATACATGCCCAAGAATCAGTGGCAGATGTGCACACAGCATCATTAGTGTTTGTCCCATTATTTGTACTTGTTCAGACGTGACCTCCACAACTGCCCTCATTTTAAAGATTACCTATCAAATCTTTGGCAAAATCACATTGAACTCCATGCAGGTCTTGCCATCTGTTAGCACATTCAGTTATTTTGATGAATGTTGTCTCAGTTAGTGAGGAAATTTGGCCTTTTTCCTCAGACGCAACATGAATACAGCAGCTGGAGGCTAGCGTGATTGGGAATATGGGGATGTCCCTGATTTCAGGCAATCTCATTGGACAATACACTGTGCAGAGCCCCTGGTGTCAAAGATTGTAACTAATGCCAGCAACCTCTGCGGCTCTTTAGAGCCTGTTTATGAATTTAGGTGCAAGTTTTATTTTCCAGAAGTTTTCATTTTTCTGTTAGTTTTAGTGTAACCAATGATATGTCAAAGAATTGGGTAGTTCCCAGATGGGTTAAATAAAACTGAACAATTTTCCACCATGCCCCACGACCTATGCGTGACACTACTGTCGTTATGTGCAAAGAAATTCTTTTGGATCCTGGATTAAGAATATGAGTTGGATCTTTACCAAAATTTTATCACTTCTTCCTAGGCGCAGTATCATTAAACACTTAATATATGTCACTTACATCCATTAAGAACATTTTGAGATATCCCGTGAACTGATGAACGAATGAACATACAAACAAAAGCCACTGAAAACATATAACCACCTATGTGAGGTAAAATAAGTATTTAGGTCTATAAATACAAGATTGAAATGCTTGGTAAGATTGTTTTTTGCAGTGCAGTAGATGACTGGAGTTTCATAAGGTTTAGAACTTCGACTTTGTTTCCTTGGGTTCCATAATCCACTGTCACCAGTTCACATACACGCCGGACTGTCCACTACCATACGGATAGCATACGGACAGAATTTAAAATCTTAAAACTCATGCAGAGAATTATGCCGAGGTAGCCAACAAAACATAGAGAAATACATTGTCACTGGCAAACAGATGAGCCAAAACATCTGCTACTCAGGCATCACCATATGGAGATCAGTGTATAGCACTGGGTTGAATAACCATAGAGTTCCTACTCTGTTTTCATTCTGATCCTGGGGTCCAGCCTATGTGATATGCCCATATCTCATCCTAGCCCATAATTTTGATGACGGAGGACCCATATTGCTTTAAACAGGGCAAATGGACTAGGTTTAATATCAAGGATCTCATTATGCACACTTCTGCCAAGCAAAATAGTCTAATGTTGATTGACCTCCACAGGGTAGATATGTGTTTAATTGGGACCAAAGTAGGAACCGTATGTTGTTCTGTCAGAGAAGGCATGTCCATGTATGTGAGAGAGACCTGAAGTACATGTGTGTAAGTGACAGACGGAGGAGAGAGTCAGAGAGAACTGCACTGTGATACCCCCTCCCCCCTCCCCATTTGTCTGCCTTTACCTCTGGCTGCACCCTCCTTTTCCTGAGACCCTGCCGCCCCCAGCAGCCCTGGAGCAGGTCACAGCTGCAGCAGGCCAGCGTGTTCTCATCCTTCGCCATGTTCTCGCACCTCCATGCTGCCGCACCCCCAATGTTACCCCACTGCTCCGTTTACATCCAGCGGCAAGCCTCAGCCCAAGTCCACTCTGGAAACCAACGTCCTTCAGCGAACGCAAAACACAGCTTGTTTGTTCTGCCGGGTGGTGAAGCCTCTGTTTTGAAAGTGTTTCTCTGAGTCAGCAGTCAGACTCCAGTCCCCAAAGCTCCACTCTGCCGGGACCACCACCGCAGAATACGGAGGACGGTTTCAATTCCCACGGATGGAATACGGTTCCTTTTCGCCCCATTCACCACAGTCCGCCCATAGCCTCGGAATCCCCAGCATCCTCTCCTCTCTGTTCGCTCCTTCTGCGTCCTGGAGACGGGCCGCCGGGGTGGGGTTGTTGTGCGGGCTGATGTGTGCGGCAGCTCGGCGAGGGACGTGTCCCGGGCGTGGCAGTAAGGGGTTGAGAGGCCTCGAGAGAGCAGCAGAGGGATGATCCCCCCAGAGGGGATGAGGGGAAAGTGTGCAGAGGCAGGAGGAGGAAGAGCCCTCACTCCCTCTCATAGCCGAGTGACTTGAGGGGCTGAGATACTCGGTGGGGGCGGTGCTCTCCATGGCTCGCCTGTGGTTCTGCCTCCTCCCAGAGATGAAGCCACTGATGCAGTTATACCCCCTCCCACCGCTGACTGCTCTAACAATTCCGACAAGCGCTAGCAGTCAGAACTACGAAGATGAAATACTGTCTGCAACCTTACCGCTAAGCCTGTAACCACAGAAGGGCGAGACATATGAGGCTTCGAAGCCATAGGGTGGCAGAGTACTATGCCCGGGATAAAGGGCTCTCAAATACCCACGGTGGTGCACCAGCACTGCTGGTGATCCCTTACGGATTACTTGATTCAGATAGATAGAGTCTCAGAACAGGGTGAGCCTTGGAGAGAGATAAGGAGCATAGGAATAAGAACAAGAATTAAGCAAAGCAGGTGTTTGTGCAGGTTACTCTTTGCTATGCAATACTCACTTAAAGTAATCCTTCAATCTGGGCTCAGTGAGTTTGGTGAATGAATGAGTTTGGAGATTTACTCTATGATCTGAGGAGACAGAAGAGTTTCAAAACACATTTTTAAACCTGAAATCAAGACTGTGATTGGCATACCAGGGACCCATCCACCAGTACAGTAAGATACTAATAATGATTGGCAAATTTCTTTTGCCTGACTGGCAAAGAAAGATTCTGCTTTCTGTGGGTGTCCTGTATACATCTGTCTGCACATATGGCTGCCTTGTGTGACACAGTAAAGGCTTTTCCCATCACGCTCATAAAAGTTACAGAGATGTCCCACACGAACTAAAAGGCAGCACAAGCATTCTGGGCCTTGCACTATCGGCTTGGATTACTAACAAAAGCGAGTGACCCAGGATCTGACAGGTGGGCAAACAATCCCACTTTACACCGGGGGCTAAACTGTGAGAGACATCTGCTAGCCTAACCTGCAGCCTGTGATGGTTCCCTGATCTCCCTCACGTGCCAAGCATGACATGCTGTTGCCACGGGACCAGAGGAGACAGTATCAGTGACTCCCAAAGAGTGACAGATGCTTTTGGGTAATGGCTTGGCGGGCAGACAATGATACCACAGTATCTGAAGTTTCAGAGCTGGCAGGCAAAATGTGGCTCGTGCGCAGAGGTGGCAAAAGGGTGTAAGAGGGCGTGGCATTGATGATTGCTTCAACTGGGAAACACTTATAAAGGCTTACAAATGCTGGGTACCAAAGTGCAGTAGTTAGTGCAATGATGTGCAAAGAGGAAAAAATGTACTGCAGTAATTTGTCCTAGTCTCATGATTACTTAAATTTCATGGTGTTTAGCAGTATCACTAACTTTATTGCATTCAACGCACAGTGAAAATTTTGCATAACTGAGGCACAATGGCAAAATAATGCTTTATATGTCCGTGTGTGTGTGTATATATATATATACATATATAAAAATTCAAAAGGTTATAGAAAAGTTAAAAAGGTTGCTGCATTGGTTAAAAATTGTCACTACAAATTTGTTTCAAGAGCGGTAGCTCTCTCGTCGGGTTGTTTCAGGCAGGCTATATCACTCATAGTAAGTGACCAGCATTGTAGCATGTGGATGTCTTGCTAACACTAAATTTGGTTTGTGTTTTTTGGGCAGTATGAAGCAGCCATCAATAATCTCGAGCTGTCTATCTGTGACACTGTGGCACACAATGCTAAGATCTGGTTGGAAAGGGATGACTGTAATCAGGCTCAGTGTAGATCCCATTAGCCATTCGGACTGCCTGATTGGACCTTGACATTTTGGTTAGAGGTGGGAGGGTGAGATTGACCGTCTGGCACATTATCGTGGAGAGGAATGGAGAACACGCTAACACTCTGAGCATTCATTATTTATTTCTGATAAAACAAGCACTCCTGTAAATGCTATATATTCTTTGGAATGTCACTAACTGTGCAAAAAAACCCCATGAATGATGCTCCAGTATACTTCACTGCAGGTATGACATCCTTTTCAAAATAACCTTCCACCCGCCAAGAAACCTGCTGTTATTGCTTGTATATAAAGTTGAGATTTCACCTCATGACCATAACATCCAAACTTCAAATGGTAGCAAGTTGTGTGGTCAAATAAGACCAAAACTGAAAAACGTGCAAAATCTGCTCTTTGTGGGGCCAAAAAGATTTGCTTTGCACGAAGTCAGCAAAGTAATCATCCCTGAAACAAACCTGTGTGCAAGAAGCCCCTAACTCACTCCTGTGATTTTAGGAGTGAAAGTTTTCAAAACAAGTTGCAGATATATATATATATATATATATATACTAGCTGCTACCCGCTTTGTAGCCCATTATTTTGTCGCTTTTAGATCGCATGAGGGAGAGAAGCCGTGTCTTCAATTGCCACTTGATTATTCTTGAATTGGAAAACGTGTTAATGAAGGGAAACCATCTAGAATCAGCCAGGACTAATTTTTGTCAATAATTGCCGCCGAATTTTCAGGTGTAACGCCAGCCCTGCGAGTGTTCAACTGTCAAATTTGAATTAGGGAGCTGTCAAGTTCGAGTAATCAGAATGCTGCATTCATGGACGAACGCGGTGCCCTTTCAAAAGCCTGGCTTTCGTGCAGGCTATCTGATCACTCCCTCGGCCCCATCACAAACATAGCCTGCTCGGAGGTTTCCTGAATGCACGTTCGTAAGGACACTGCGGCTCCTAGCGTTGCAACCGGATATTGCTACGCGCATCAGGCTATATAATTTTACCCGCTACCCGGAGTGAAATTGCCATTTTTTTGCGTGTATGACCGTTTTTCAAAAATCGGGCGACGTCAAGTCCTTCCTGGTGTCCAAGTGGATATTCACACCAAATTTGGTGATAATCGGTTGAGAAATATAGGAGAAAAATGTGTACATACACACACACACACACACACACACACACACAATATATATATATATATATATATGAGTCACAATATGCTAAACAGGGATTTTGTACAAGCACTTCAAGAGTTGTGTTTATTCCACCATTTGTCAAGAAACTGCATATATTCTTGTGCAAAAATTTTGGGTATTAAAAAAGACAGCATGGACAGTATCAGTTGGGTGACTTTACTCATTTTTTTTAATACCAACTTGAAGTTGAAAAAGTACCCCTCTTGAAAGCCAGATTTTGTAACATCTCAAATATGTCCATCTGGGACACCTAAATGCACCAAAAAGAAACAGCTGGGATAGAAAAACAATGATGCTGTGCAAAAAACAGATGAGTGGGTATTAGAAAAAGCTGGAAACAATATTCATAACAATGCCTGATCGCCAGAGAAACTGTTTTCAAATGACCCCTTGCTACTTAGGATGTCTGTTGAACTCATGGTGCAAGATTGACTTGACTATTATGGCAGCATTTACAGCTCATTGAAAGGTTTATACCAAAGGAAAAACATTTATAATAATAATAAGATTTATGATTTTACAGGGTAGTATCAACACTGATTTCGAAAATGATCACTTTGAAAATACGTGCCATTCTGTCTGTCAAGAGTCAAACGCACAGAAATCATTGTCTTTCTCTGGCAAGTAAAAGCACATGGCTAATTATGCACGCGATGCGATTGAATGACACACTGATGGTGCATCAGTTCATCTTGAGGAACACAAGCAATGAAGGCCTCCAGGCTGGCTGAAATGCTGGTTGTCAAAATTTGTAACTTATGGAAATTCTAACAAATGTATGGATAAACACCAATTAATCTTCGACCAGAAGCCAGGTAAAGTAATAAGGATTATTGAAATACGTTTTAGAGCCATATAGTCGCAGTTAAATGACAGAGGCATGCAAGATACTGCGCGAGGTTGCCGACGGTCGTGGCGTCCTTGGTGATTAGGCCTACCGACAGACTAGTCGATTAGTATTTCAGATTTTGAGGGACATTTCTCGCATAAGTTGAAAATTAGACTGCCACAAATCATTCTGAGCTAATTTCTCTCTTTCTCAGAAAATTATAGCGTGTATAGACTGACATATTCGTGTTTTGTGCCGTATAAATGGCAAGGGTGATCATATTGTGGATGTGCGTCTTCTGTTCTTTGTACACTGCCTGGTGTACTTTGCATAGTAGGCCTACGTCAGGTTTTGACAGACCTTTGGCTTACGGTAGAACTCTTGCAAACAGAACAATAATCTTCCTGTCCAAGTCCTTTTGTCATGTCTAATAAATTGAGCTCATTACTGTCTGTGATAGGCTGCACGATAAACGGAATCGCGATTATTGCAAGGGCAAAACAAGTAACTGCTACTGAGGCAGACAGATCAGCTTGCTTATTACCTTTTCTTTGACACATCGCTACCTAATGCGGTCGTTTGAAATGCTTCCAGGAGGAAAACTGTGAGTTGAAATCCACTAATTACCAGCGAGATTCGACAGCCTCCATCACCTTGGCATGATTAGCTTACCTTAAATCAATCAGTACTTTGCATAACCTGCAATCAAGCCATTTATTCAGCCAAGTGACTAATCAAAACCTAAATGTGGCCAATAATGATTAAGAAGAGATAATGAGCAGTAGACGAACCTAACCAGGCTGCTGTGTTAAGCCTCTTTCACACCGGACGCGAAATAAATTTTTCGCACAACAGATTACTGTCAAAGTCAATGCAAAGATGCGAATTCCTCTGCATTGACTTTGAATAATCGGTTGCGCGAAAAATTTGTTTCGCGTCCGATGCGAAAGCAGCTTTAGATTGAAAGAATGTCAATAATCTGAATAAATAGCAGGCCTCTGAATTCCACCTCTCGTAGAGTTTTTACATGGGCCTATCATTAAAAAGATTTCTTAAAAATAAACCATTTAAAGATAGCCTTGGTTTTTAAGCATTTCACGAAGAGGAAAAATTTTGTGAAGCATATCGAACGTGAAAGTGAGAGAAATTATTTTTATTTCATACAACAAAAGCAGACTAGTGCAGCGAAGACTTGGCAGACACATTCAGGTTAATTACGTACTGAACAAAGCAAAGTTAAGGTCTGCAAAATCATCATCCCAATTACTTTGTTCAATTTGCAATCAAATAGTTGATTCGCTCAATTAACAATTTAAATTGGTAGACTGTCTGATTTATTTGAATATGTTTTGTTTGTTACATTTTGAAATTTAAATGACCGTGAAATATAACAGATTTGCCTAAATCTGTTAACTAGATTATGTCTAGTTTTACATTCTGCTGCGCTGCGTGCAATTGCGTTAACAATTTACTTGTCACGTTCAATACGCTTAAACGAAATGTTTTCCACCTTCACCGTTGGTTATTTAGACGCTAGAAAAGACGCTTTAGAAAGTAACCAAAATCAAGAGCTATTAATTAGGCTACTTTATTTTAAATCAATATTGTTCAATTGTCAAATAAAAAATGCAACAAATTTGCGGCACAGATTTGACTGAACTTGCTTGCCAAGACTGCGCTGTATCTTGTGGAATGCACAGCTCATGAATTGTCAATCAGAGGGTCTAACATGGTCAACCTGAAAGCGGAACAAAACTGAACTGTATGTGAACTTTTTTAACCATTTTGGGGAACATTATGTCTGTCAAACCTAACATACGTACAGGGTGTGCAGCCTGAATTTAAGGTGAAATTTTGTCCATTTCTCAACCATAGCTGCCTCTTGACGCATAAAGACCTTATCTAACATTTATAGATGCTCAAATTTGTAAATGACTACTTTTATTTTTTGACCCCCCTGTTACAAAAAATCCCTGTTTATTATTTTTTTTATCTTTTATTGTGACCCATATTAACAGTGTATATCTGCGACATATTTGGACAACTTTGACCCCCAAATCACAAAGGTGTTATTTAGTGACTTAGCTGCTTCTTGCACACAGGTCTTCAATTAGGCCTACTTATTTAGCTACCCATTCGCCACATCAGAGAATAAAAGGTAACCAATCACTCCACAATAAAGTTTAAACTGCCTTAACTCATGAGATGAGAGTGAGAAAATACCAGGTTTGTTAGAAAGAAAGTCAACAATGAAGTCAGGGTATCAAATGATCTATATCTACACGTTTCCTAAATCAGTGCCTCTCAGGTGCGTAGTCTAACAGTCATGAAAACACTTGTGGTACAATCATGTCTTGTCAAAGGCAGAGCATTTGCTCATAAATAATGAGAAAAGGATACAGGCACCTTAATTACAGCTTGATAATTACACTCTCCAAGGAGTTTCACAAAAAAAAATAATAATCTATAATTGTCATTTCCAATCTGAACACTTCACACAGGTCAAGCACAAAGCTGCAAGAAAATCAATCAGTGCTAAAGGCAATAAAAGAGGCCCAGCAGTGAAACAAGTCCCATTTGCTCCTGATTACAGAGGCAATGACAATTGAGAAAGCGGCCACATAATCACTCCACTCGGGCCAGAGGGACACTTGCAGTGCACTGGCAATCAGAAAAAGCTGGTAGGTTCCAAAATGCAGTAAATTGTCAGATGACAAATAGAACTTGAACACTGGGACAAGAGGAACCGTTTCTAAATGACTAATCACAAAATAGTTTTAAGTCATAATTGCAACTAACAGAGTGATTGCAAATGGCTGTTCAGTTTGTAATGCCTGAGGTAAATTATGACGGGAGTTCTCTTTCTAGCCTTTTTATAAGTATGGATCAGAGCTTTTTTTTTTTTTTTTGTGATATCAGGGGAGGTGAGGCATTTGTTTTTTAGCACTACTTTATAATGCTGTGAAAAACGGTAAACTTTTGGTCCACTAAGCTTCTCTTTCAAAACTGTTCTCCACAAGTCTTTAGATATATGCAGCTATATGAATTATTTGGTCACAGTCCTATTGAAAGAGTTATGAATCAAAATGAAATCGGATATCTTCCTCATTCGTATTTCAAATCACAGTGCAGTGGGCCACCCCCAAAAGCCCATGTATTCCAGCATGTTTAGTTACAGCTATCAGAACAGCAATCTGCCTCATTAGATAACTGGGCACATATTGTTAGGAAAAAAGAGACGCACATTAACTTCAGTAATAATCATATTAGTAATACAAATATTCGTAGTCCCTGTGCTTGGTCAGACTCACTCTGAAGCCGTGGAAAACAGTAGCCTGATTAAGCAATATAAAAACAAAACCGATGCCAAAACGGCACATGGCAAAAAGCGAGACTTCATCTCGAAGTCAGGGAGGCAGTCTGGCCAATCAGAAGACCTAATTGTTCAGTTAGTAAGTTAATTACCAGAGAGAAAAGAGAAAGAGGACTGAATTTTGGTTCAAGTTCCAGATATGGTCATTCCTGGTTTATTCAATTGAAAATACAGGTTAATAAAACCTCTTACCTCAATTCTGCACCTATAAGCCATCTTGCACACAGAGGTTCTGTAATCACACCTGCATACATGCACTCATACTGTGGTGCTTGAAAGTTTATGAACCCATTAAAATCTTCTGTATTTCTGCATAAATATGACCCAAAACATCATCAGATTTTCATACAAGTCCTTAAAGTAGATAAAGAAAACCCATTTAACAAATGAGACAAAATATTATACTTGGTCATTTATTTATTGAGGAAAATGATCCAATATTACATATCTGCGAGGGGTAAAAGTATGTGAACCTCTACGATTAGTGATTAACTTGAAGGTGAAATTAGTCAGGTGTTTTCAATCAATGCGATGACAATCAGGTGTGAGTGGGCACCCTGTTTTATTTAAAGAACAGGGATCTATCAAAGTCTGATCTTCACAGCACATGTTTGTGGAAGTGTATCATGGCAGGAACAAAGAAGATATCTGAGGACCTCAGAAAGTGTTGCTGATGCTCATCAGGCTGGAAAAGGTTACAAAACCATCTCTAAAGAGTTTGGACTCAACCAATCCACAGTCAGACAGATTGTGTACATATGGAGGAAATTCAAGACCATTGTTACCCTCCCCAAGAGTGGTAAACCAACAAAGATCACTCAAAGAGCAAGGCATGTAATAGTCGGCGAGGTCACAAAAGACCCCAGGGTAACTTCTAAGCAACTAAAGGCCTTGGTCACATTGGCTTATGTTAATGTTCATGAGTCCACCATCAGCAGAACACTGAACAACAATGGTGTGCATGGCAGGGTTGCAATAAGAAAGGCACTGCTCTCTAAAAAGAACATCGCTGCTCATCTGCAGTTTGCTAAAGATCATGTGAACAAGCCAGAAGGCTATTGGAAAAATGTTTTGTGGATGGATGAGACCAAAATAGAACTCTTTTGTTTAAATGAGAAGTGTTATGTTTAGAGAAAGGAAACCGCTGCAATCCAGCAAAAGAACCTTATCCCATCTGTGAAACGTTGTAGTGGTGTTGGTGGTGGAATCATGGTTTGGGCCTGTTTTGCTGCATCTGGGCCAGGACACCTTGCCATCATTGATGGAACAATGAATTCTGAATTATACCAGAGAATTCTAAAGGAAAATGTCTGGACATCTGTCCATGAACTGAATTTCAAGAAAAGGTGGGTCACGCAGCAAGACAATGACCCTAAGCACACGAGTTGTTCTACCAAAGAATGGGGAAAGAGGAATAAAGTAAATGTTTTGGAACGGCCAAGTCGAAGTCCTGACCATCAGCGAATCTGATGTTTTAGGTCATTTATGCAGAAATCTAGAAAATTCTAAAGGGTTCACAAACTTTCAAGCATCACTGCATACATGCGCAAACATGCAGAAGTACACTACATGCCCTATGCACAAACACACAGGCACAAACTCAATCTGACACAAAATGTCAAGCATTAATTCTTGTCCCCGGGAGACCCACATGAATACATCCCCACAAATAAATCTTTTGATTGACCGCACATTGTTACTGTAGTTACAGACAAGTTGGCCAAGTGACCGATATTTTGAAAACTTAACTGTCCAGAATCTCAAATATATATATTTTTGACCACTCAAACATAACCCAGAAGTGTACAGCGCACTTGTTCACAACTATGCAAAATGTTTCTCGGGAAAGGGTTAAACTGCTATGTGCCATGGTATTAATTTCACTTTTTGTCTGCCCACCATTTTTCAGAAACGCACACCACTTCTCTCTCACAACATCCTTCAGCACAAAACTACACCAGTCTACACCAAAAATCATAGGCCAATATAAAACAATGAAGCTGTATTTTAATTCAGTTCACAGAGCTATTTGCATTTTGTGGCACAAAAAAGCAAAAAAAAAAAAAAAAAAAAAATCCTGCTGGCAACATAAGACAAAATCACACTATTCCAATTTTAAAACGCCCTGCAACAAGACTTCTTCGTCACCAATCCCCTAACAACCTACGCAGAGAACATCAACTCAGACGCAAGCAGGGAGAGATGACGGCAAGTGTGTGTCTCTCTTTATAAACAGTGCCAGTGTCTCCCACACACGTCCTCATCTCTCCCTGTGCCAGGAACTCCTACAAGACCCACTGGCAGTGCCAAACTATAGATGCTCATGCCCCAGCTCTCACCTCATGCTTGCCCTCTTCGCATTGGACAGGAGACTTGGTGCCCTGCGTCTTCAACCCAGTCCAGAGACTCATACTCAGTGAGACACTGTGGGGAAACCCACTGGCTCTGCCCGCAAGTCCCCAGGGCAGTACATTCCGAAGAGAGTCTGCCTGGAGATGGCGGGTTGGGTGGGTGCAGCACAGACACAACTTCTTTTAGAGATCTGCACTCTGGTGCTAACACCGCCATCCCAAACTGGACACACAGGTTGCCCTTGGGGGGGAACCTGAGAACAGGCCGGTGATTGATGGACGACTGGCATTATCTGACCCCAAACCTTCTCTACGTGCAGCACTGGTGCTAGGCAACACCAGGATGATGATCATGCCTTTGACTGCACAATGCAAAAACATAATTTGGGAAAAGTAAAATATCTTCTTGAAATAACCCAGCAGTGGTTTGATTGGTAATCCCTGGAGTACATCCATGATTTAGGAAAATAAATCAAGATGGTGATAACAGTTTTTGCAAATTAAAAAACGAACCCTTCACATATGTTGCCAGGAGAGGACTTGTTTAAAATTTAATACTCAAGATAAATAATTGTGCTTTGATAATTGTGTATTTTCCCATATCAAACCCAGTGGAGGACAAATAAACAAACACTTTGCTGTTTACAAAACTCTCGCCCTGTTCAAGGCCATGCATGAGTTAACACAACATCTGAGGCCCCTTTACCTGCTCAGTATCCCTAACTTGCTGCCATTTTAACCATGTCGCTCCCTTATGTTCAACTGCCCACTGACTGCAGATAGCAGTCCTGCTGGGCAACGCACCCCGTAATCAGGCCAAAAGTTGATCTACATGTGAATGAACTTCCAGCGAATGCCTGTATGAGCCAGTCTCTAGAGTGATGAGAATCTGGCAGCCGTAATCACACATTTAAAGGTGCAAACAAGCACTTCCTAAATCTATGATGAGCAGTGATGACTGCAGTTGGGCATTTCATATTGTTCAGAAAATGAAAGTGTGCATTTAAAACAATGGGAAAGGCAGGCCTAACTAGTTCTTGATTCCCCCATCATTTTCAAAGTGCTTTTTGAAATCCCAAGACTTTTTATTATGACCTTATACAGAGCTTTCCATGTTTTTTTTTTCTCATTAGACACTTCACATAAGAACCAGAAAATCTGAAGTCCCTAGGCAGTGGGTTAATCTTCTCTCTGCCAGGAAGACCTGCTCAGTGGAACATGTGATGCGCTGCTGATGGCACAGATTCATCTCAATGTTCTCTTCCCGCCACAAACATGGTGTAAGTCACTGGTTTGCATTGTCTCTGGCACTGATCCCGCTGTCTGCACCTCCAGCAGTGCCTACCATTAGCAGCTCTCCTGTGATCTGGAAAAACCTAGTACATTTGTCACTTTTGGGAGAAACTGAGTTTGACCCTCATTTGCGGTAATTAAGAGTGCTGAAAATCTTAATACAATAGCAATTAGTGTTATTTGAACTGTCAAAATCAGGTTTCTATAATCTCTTCCAGTTAGAAAAAGTCCAGAATTCAAAGGTTTTTGTTCAGTTGCGAGAATCCTTGATAAATTCATTAGGTTTTTCCGGATCACAGGAGAGCTCTCTGGATACTGTCAATGGTGAAGGTGATAAAGTCACATCCTTCCCTGACTCACTGTCTCTTAACTGAGCCCAAAGCCCAGGCTAACACTGGCACTTCAGATTCACACACATCAAGTGCACTGTCCATCTCAACCACACAATCCCCCCTTTGTTTAGTCCCCAGAAAAGCCAGTGTACTGCACAAGTGTGAACCAACAAAAACCCCAATCCTCCCTAACCAGTTTGTACAAATAGAGGGTATTAACACACTGACACATTTCAGCTCGAGACTGACAAGATACAGATGGTGTCCCAAGCTGGCCAGTGACGATGCAGCACAGAGGGTCAGAGTCCAAGAGGAATCCCCTGATGCTCGTAAAGGGAGTGCTTTATTGGCAGTTCATGAGATGACCCCAGGCTGTGCTATGCCCACTCATCCTCCCTCTGGCTATCTAGGTATTGGGGCATTCTGCAGTATTTCCAATATGGCTCCAGAATTTTTTTCCCCCGAGATTTCATGAAATACCTGGTGGTTATGTTAATTGACATCCAAAAGTTTCTGAAAAATGCACTTTGGCTTCACGAGTGAATCATTACACTCATGGCAATTATGTACCGTTGTCGATTTCATGACTCTGACAGGCATCAACGCATGGAATTTTGTTTACATTTTATTTTATTTTTTTTACATTTACAGTCTTGCCAGGCATTGGACTTAGATACATGCATTTACGTGTATAACAATTTTGTACATGCTTATAGATAAGAGGCTGTAAGTCTTGATATTTGAAATTAAAATGACACATTTCTAATTAAAAGATATGTAGCTGTCTCTCTCACAAAGAAAATGTATCCCTAATATTGATGAAAACAAGTTTTAGTGGTAATTAAACGTATATAGCGACTAAAGTGTCCTGCCCGTAACATTTTGGTCTGTCCTGTCCGTAATGCACATTGGCACCCCTGTCGAATTCATCTGTTTAGATATTTTTTATGAAAATTCCTGAATAATATTCCTTTGATATAAGGGTGCATCACTGTAGGGCTGAATTTGAAGAATATCACCCAAATGAAAAGAACTTTTGATTTAACCACTTTACAAAAAAAAAAAAAACCATGTCGCAATCTGTCCTGTCCATAACAGTTTTTCTTTTAGGAAATTAAGCGCATTAATTACAGTCAATGATATTCATTTTTATTTCACCTGAGGTACTGACAGAGTACTTCAAATTCAGCCATTCAAACAATTCAGAGGACCAACGCATTAGTAGCTGCAGTGGAATTACTTTTCTAAATGTCCTGTCCGTAACAAAATGAATACCACGGAATGCCCCTATTCCTCATTTTCAAGAACAAACACACCCTCCATATCTCAGCTGATGTTTTTTAAGCACTGGAAGGCCTTTTATACTTATTTATTTTTTACAATGATGATGATCTTGACAAAGATGATGACAGTGATATTATGATGATGATGATGATGAGGATGATTATTATTTCAGATAAATGAGGAAAATAATCAAGATTGTGGTGCAGCTCTAGTTCTCAGTTAATTTCTCTAAATCTATGGTGTCTGTGTACAATATTCTCAAATCCATAACTGACTGGTGTAATATTTCCTGTGAGCAAAACATGTTAGCAGAGAATGGCTCATGAATGATGTTGAAGGTCATACGGGCACAAATGCTTCCAAGGCAAACAGTACAAGCAAGGAATGGCCCTTGGAAAAGTGAGTTTCATCAAAACAAGTGCCAATATTTGTCATTTCAAAAAGCACTTTTATCACGGCACATTCATGCTCATCGTAAAAAGTCTGAATGTATATAATGGGTAATTTCACAGAGGAACAATGCAGCTCAACATAAACAACTAAAACCAGTTTTAAACCAAACTGATCAGCCATAATATAAGGTCAGCAGCCCCTACATGTAGATCAGCACATGCTATTCAGTTGTCTGTGTGGTAAACATACATCATTAGCCTCATGAATGGAGACCAGTCCACAGTATGCGATCAGAATAAGATCTCATCAGTTGCTCAAAGGCTTTTTTAACACTTAACATTTAACATTTAACCCTTGCTCGCCTCAGATGAGGTTAAAAGACTGGTAGAAAAATTCCAGGCATTTAAATTTCATGTGTGGGGAACTATGCTGTTTATAATGGTCTTACCCCTGCAGCACTATTGCCAGTGTAATCTGATCCATTTTGCTCCATTGGGAAAAGCAGAAAACTCTAATAATGAGGCAGATGGTTCACTCAGAACACGAATAAGGGGATTTATTTAACAACAAAAAAAAAAGAAACGGTGGACAGTGATCGCTCACCTTTAAAAAGTGTGGTCTGTAAGCACTTGGACAGTGGCACAGGGCTTCAAGTCCCAAAAGTTGCACTTTATAGAGACTTATACACCCTAAAATAATAAGTGAACTTGCGGGGAGTACAGCCATTAAAAAGTGTGGTTCAGACCAAATGCATTCAAACTTTTGGTATGTGACTCCAACTCATTACATGGAAAAGGACACACTTACTTTGTAATACAGTACGTAACCACTAAAATGTAGCTTAAGTTCAAAAGAATATCAGCTGCATCTGTTGAAAAACATCCTTATTCACAAGCCCATGGGTAGACAAAACTGCAATTAATTATTGCTTTATAAATTACATTCAAATTAAAACGTTTGATCTGCGACCAAGCCTATTAATTGAGCATGTTTTTAAATCAAGTTTGTTTTTATAAATCCCGATTCCACAAAGCAGCGTAAGCATCCTTTTTGAGCGTGTCCTCCTTTCATAATCGAAACCCCACCGCAGTTTACTGGGATAAAACAGATTAATCTTCCTCCGTGCACCCCCACGCTTCTGAGGTCATAACAAGTACAGAACGTGATTCTGGCTCTTTTTTTGTCACACGCGCCGTCTCCTTAGAGGAAGTGGGACGTGTTTGTGTAGGGTGTGAGGTTCGCTGCCTTGACTCCCGCCCCAGGGTGTAATGTACGGAAACTCTCTCATTAAAAGGAAAGTCCTTCCCCTCAATACATCCCCATAATTCTCCATAATACCCACAATCCCATGCAATCAAATCCCATTAGTGCTCATTAGAGGGGGCAGGGGTGCAGTGTGTTTATTGGGCTGGGGGGTTTTCCAGCTGGATTTTCGCATGCGAGCTGCACTGCGTCTTTGCACCATGGCAACAACCATACATACAAAAATTGCGGTTTCGTTGCCCTGTGAAACAATGGGGAAGATAGCATTTGGATGAGCTGGCGTTGCACTGTACTCTATTGTTCTGGCTCTACTGTGTGAAGACACCAAACAAGAGAAAGCAAGTCCCAACATTAGGCTTGAGAGTGGGAAGGCTAGCCATGCATGCATACGTGCGTGTTTTAGTGTGTGTATGCATGTGTGTAGGAGCAGGCGCTCTGTCATGGGCCTACGCACTGTGTCGTGTCGCATCGTGTCTGGCACAAGCTGATGATAAAACAAATCACTGACGTCTGTTCTGCAAAACCAGCTCCATTTCCATCGCTATTTATATCCACAAACTGAAAATGTGACTCTGACATCAGAAGATCAATGACACACACAGGTGGGTAGACAGATTTCAGCAAACGTAAAGACCCTCCCGACATCTCAAGCTCAACACCCGGGATGGTCTGCATACCCAAGCAAAATATAATAATCTTACTTGTAGCTGGCAACAATACAGTGCAACTTATTTTCAGTTGTTTTTTTTAATGACAGAATGTCATTATCCAAGACTACTCAGCCACACTTGATCAGCTATAGCAGATAGTTTTGCAGAATCAACATCACAAGCATCCGTTTATTTGAACCACAAATCTTGCATTCATAGAACTGCATATCCCTGAAGTGGACCGCTGTTGTACAAAACTGTGTTGAGCCCGTCAGGCTGTAATGTTGCACCATGAAGCATGAAGAGGAAGGAGCATTTGGGGGTAAGAAGGTGTGTTGCTGACCTAGAGAGCGGTCCAAGTTCAAGCTTCACTTCTTCCATGCGTGAAAAGCAGCTGCGTGAACCCAGGCTGCCTGATACTGATACTGCCTTGTCATGCACGAGAGGTGAGGCCTCACTAAATTGCCGGCCTTAATTCAGTGTCCAGTGTCAGTGCCAAATAGGAAACCATAGTCATCAGTGTAATGGACTGTGTTCAACCATCCAGTGCCCAAGTAATGACTGAAGAAGCAGGGCTGACACATGGGCAAGTGTTAGAAGCCGGATGCCTCTGTCTTTACACATGAACTTATGAACACATGCAAACACAAACTCTTACACATAGAAACACACGCGCACACATACAGGCAGGTGCACTCAAACACGCACATACACTCGCAAGCGCACACCGACACACACAAACTTATGAATACGCACACTAACACGCGCATTAATGGTTGTTTATCTATAGTAGTGGAGACCAAAAAATCATTTTTTGCAGCAAGATTCTCTTTCCTTACCTCTAACTCTGAAAATCAACCCTGCCCTCAACCTCCGCCCTAAACCCAACTCTAACCGTAATCTTAACGCTAAGTTATACACCCCACAAATAACCCGATTTTTTAACTTTAATTGAACACTTCATCTTAACCTACAACATAATTCAAATACTGTACCAAACCGAAGTGAAAAAGTGAGCACAGCTCACTATACCCCCGACCCTTGCACACTGAAGCGATTATGGCATATTTTCATATAAATTGGAACTGCACCTCTGCATGAAGTATATGCTTGACTAAAATTTGAGAAATCGGTCAGACAACATTTGCAGTGGTGAATTTTCTGTTCGATTGAAAACAAAAGTAACTTTTGAAAAAATCATCACATTTTCAAGATACCTGGCACTGCACCTCTCCATGAAGTGCGGAGACTGTTTTTAAATTGCAGTCATGCATTGCAATCTGATAAGCGGTTCAGAGAAATTGGTCAAACTAACTGATGCGGACGGGCAGGCAGAATTTTTTGGTCTATACTATATACCCCTGCCCTTTATGGGCCGGGGGCATAATTATAACCATGAGCATATTTGTAATTGAAGACCTAAACCCGGCCCTTTGCCCAGAATGAAACCAATTTCTCATGGGGACGTTTTTATGTCCCCACGGTGCTGTTTTTTCGGACTACATACTCATGGGGTGTTCAAGACCCACAAGTAAAGATAAGCACGTACATGGACAAACACACATCCACAAACAAACAGATAAGCACACAGAAATGCACAGTGAATCACACGTACTTGTCATGTCCTGAGTGTTTCCTTAATTGGTTTTCCCTGCAATCCAGCTGGCCTCGTAAGTTTAGGTTTGGTCTCCTTTATTGATTCTCATTATTTAATAATGGTCTCCAGTTACCCTCCCACCATGTTTCACTCCTTGTGTTTGCGCAAGCATTTTCCACTTTGATTGTCACCTTGTGTATTTTAAGTTCCAGGTCTCCGTTTTCCCTCGGCGAGATTGTTGTATTGTGTCTGTATGTTGTGTCTTGTGTCTTGGAGCAATTATCAACTATAATCCTAGAATCTATTGAGGCCATTAGGGATATTCCTGTCTGCTGTTCCGGTGAGTGGCTTCTTCCAGTCCCATCTTCAGTCCTGTTAAAAGATGTCCACCTGCTCTGTGTGTCCAGGTTCATTCAGACTGCCGTTCTGGTAAATGACCCCAGACCAGCTTCGACTTTAATCTTCAAGCACGTCATTGCTCCCGCCTGACCATGGGATGTCCAGTGTTTATATTTCCAGCACTAAGAGCTCTTTAACTTTGCATTCTGTTTTGTTAATAAAGGCCTATTTCGGCAAATCCTGTGATCTGCACATGGCTCTGTTGTGTAGTCCATGACATATACTCTCATAGCCACACATGCATGCGCGCACAGACACAAACTTTCTCCTAGAGAGAGCCATTCGGCCTAGCCTGTTGATTGGCCTTATAGAGACTGATCTCAGGTGCAAATAAATGACCGCTTTCTGAAGAAGGGGAGTAACAGGAAATTAAGTCCCTATGACAGAGCTATTTCAGTTGCAAAAGCAAGTATGTACAGAATAAAATAAATTACACACTCTACAGCCCAGAGCACTCAGTCAGGCCATAATGTTTTCTTGGTCTTCATCCAAACAACATGCAAATAAATCTCAGCACTATCAGGTCAGTCGAAGAAACAAATCTTCCTTGAGTGACACTGTCGCCCCTGAATTATGCACAATACTGCCTGCTTGCAGCGGAAGCTTATCCATTCAGTTATAGTAAGGTACAGTAACTCAGACTCTCCTCTTGTGTTCAGATGAGGAGTTATCTATCCTCAGAGAAACAGCAATGCCTCCTTCCTCTAGACTGTGAAAGAAACTCAGCCCCTGCTTCCAGGCTCCAGCCGTTTCCATGAGAACAGCACTTGTTGAACATAATGGCTCTTTTCAGACGTGTGTGAGGCATCGCCGCTCTTTTGACTTTCTCAACGAGCGTGTCAGCACAGCGTTCCCACGCCAACTAATAAAAATATCCCAGCAAGGGGACAATAATACCATGGTAAAGTTCAGATGAGCGAAAGGGCCTGAGAGCCGAGTGCTAATGGATGGTGACCGACAAGTTTCAGGATTAAAATCTTTGCCTACGGCACACGTTGCCAGTTGCAGCGACGAGGGAGGCCCCCCAATTGATGAACGCTTAGCTTCAACAGCTTTTGTTTGCGTGTAATCAGCCGTGTTTATTATCTCTCTGGAATTGTGTTCCGAATTTGATCAGGTTGAATGGAGATGGAGGAATAAAAACACTGACGCTGTAACTCACAGCATTTGGGCACACAGGGACTGGCTGAGCCGGCTGCTGTATGCAGGAGGAATGCCAAAGAGGTACTCCAGCAGCCTCCGTTTCCATATTCATCTTTAGCACAATGCTAACACACAAGTGTATGTCCTCACAGGAACCACAGCAGGAGCAGTGAAAAGGGACATCTGATCACCCTATTTCTGCCCTTGCACTTCCTCAAATAAACTCTCTGAGAATTTGGTCATCAGTTGGAGATCCCTTCTCTGTCTCTCTCTCAGTCCTATTGTTTAAGGGCATTTTTTTCAGTTTCATCTTCCAGAGTTGAAAGAGAGCTACTTTTGTTGTTCCAACTGTGGCATTATTTACATGCCTCGCTCACGGGCAACTCAGACTCCATCGTTCGCACGTCTCTCCACTCCAGCTCACTTGTGTGGAATTAGTCCCTTCCTGGCTGTGCCACTGCCCTAGTTCCCAGCTGTGTCGCGCCACATTAAAAAGGCATTAAACTAGTGCAGGGGCCAGGGTCCCTCACTGCAGGTGATTTATAAGTCATTCATGCCTGCAAGGGAAGGCTTTTACTAAACTCGCCACAGGTCTCAAATAAAAAGCATTGTCTATGAGTGCTTGTTCATCAAAACCAGCACTTTCAACATGTTATCATTAAGTGAATTTATTTTGGTCGAGACACAATCATAATGTTTGATATAAACGAGAGATCATCAAATCATGGTCCTTAAGGTGCAAGAGCTGCTGGTTTTCTACCCTCCCTTTACCAGAGAATCAAGTGTAAAAACAGTCCAGCCAATCAGAGTCACTAATCAGTTCATTAGTCAATTACAAGGAGAAATGAAAACCAGGGCTGGATTTAGATTCAAATTACAGAACTGATGAACACTGGTGTAAATTTCTGTGACACGGCCCTGTCCTGCTCCCCCTTCAGAGAGGGTTTGCCATGCGAGGTTGGTCCAAGAGTGCTGACTGATTTTCTGCTGGGAAAAACTGGAATATGCCATGAAAAATGTACTATGACAGAAGCATATCAGGTGGATTTTGTGGAAAATATAATAACAGCAGTTGGAAAGCTATGAAATCCATCAAAGATATATTCACTTTCCCTGCATTCATCATGAGCTGATCTGAGCGACGAACAACATGGTTACATCCAAGTTCATGTGCACATTGGAAGGGACCGTAAATAATCCCATTGCCTCACAAATCCCCAAGAAAAATCTTTTAACACTGCCGAACAAATTTGTCAGCGTTAATCTAAACAAAACCGATCCATATGGCATCCAAGTAGGCAGCAGTGGCCAGAACACGTACCACGGTAGCACACATTTTAGGTCATGATTGAAGTGCACACCAAGTTTTGTTAAAGGTATTGAATGGTTTTAGAGTTATGCTCCGGAAACGAAATGATTGGACGGGCAGACAGACAGACAGCCGCCCCCATGACTATATCCCCCCACATTATATGCTGGGGGGATAATTAAAAGGTACAGTGCTGGCAGAAAGATGGATAAACTCTCAATCAAATGTGCATTCTTCATATCACCAGTACTATGAAGTCAAAACTTTTTAAAGATTTTATGGGAGAGACCGGACGGGCCATACGGCAGGACAGTGATTAAAGAGGCTTCAGCTGATAGCTTGTAGAGAGTGGAGAACTCAGCCGATCGAATACACACAATGTTCGAGAATTATAGCATGGCAAATAAATCAACTGGCAGTAAATACCATGTTGAAAAGCAGGCTTTATACCATAACAGCAATGGTTATGGGTATATCCAACATGATGAATTTCAGCTCTATTCTAGTGAGGGCTCTTCACAAGCGAGAGAGAAATACTTGGAGCTCTCAATCATAAACACCAGTTTTGACGTTGATAGCCCACCAGAGTTTCTAAGTCGAGCTTTGAGGATGATGCAATTCACCACAGCAAGGTAAAAAGAATGCAAGAGAAATTTTTTTACTAATCTATGATATTTTTTCCCACCCTCTTTATACATTGAATCTCCCAGCCTTTACATAGCATTCTGTCTAGCGGGATGTCTCAGGGGAGAGATTGATAAGTAGTAGCATTTCCAGAGGAGAGCAATTAATTTGCTATACCTGTGGCAAGTTGTGGTGCAGCTTTGAATGACTTGCAGGGGTGCTGACAGATTTAGTTCTAAGCAGCAGCCGTCTAGGCTGTGATGCTGGAGCTATAAAACGTGCACAGCAGGCATTCGCACCAACCTCCCACTCCTATAAATGTCACTCCAGTCTTACCTTCTTCTGAAAGGGAATAGTGTTGTTTCTTTCCTTCATGACTTTCCCCAGTTTGGTCTTTGTTACCTTCCTGTTGATAGGAAACATGGCATGGTACTTATGACACCAAATCTGAATGATTTGAGATGGTGCATTTAATTAAAATTGATACTGAAATTATTTGTAAATTATCTTTGTCCTGAATAATGTTCAAAACAATACAACAGCACATTATTATTACAAACCCCGAAACCAGTGAAGTTGGCACGTTGTGTAAATCGTAAATAAAAACAGAATACAATGATTTGCAAATCCTTTTCAACCTATATTCAATTGAATACACTGCAAAGACAAGTTACTTCGAACAGGTAAACTTTGTAATTTTTTGCAAATATTAGCTCATTTGGAATTTGATGCCTGCAACATGTTTCAAAAAAGCTGGCACAAGTGGCAAAAAAGACTGAGAGAGTTGAGGAATGCTCATCAAACACTTATTAGGAACATCCCACAGGTAAATGGGCTAATTGGGAACAGGTGGGTGCCATGATTGGGTATAAAAGCAGCTTCCCTGAAATGCTCAGTCATTCACAAACAAGGATGGGGCGAGGGTCACCACTTAGTGAACAAATGCATGAGCTGATTGTCGAACAGTTTAAAAACAACATTCCTCAACGAGCTATTGCAAGAAATTTGGGGATTTCATCATCTATGGTCCGTAATATCGTCAAAGGGTTCAGAGAATCTGGAGAAATCACTGCACGTAAGTGAAAAGGCCGAAAACCAACATTGAATGCCCGTGACCTTCGATCCCTCAGGCGGTACTGCATCAAAAACTGACATCAGTATGGAAAGGACATCACCACATGGGCTCAGGAACACTTCAAAAAACCACTGTCCGTAACTACAGTTCGCCGCTACATCTGCAAGTGCAAGTTAAAACTACAATGCAAAGCGAAAGCCATTTATCAACTGCACCCAGAAACGCTGCCGGCTTTGCTGGGCCCAAGCTCATCTAAGATGGGCTGATGCAAAGTGGAAAAGTGTTCTGTGGTCTGACGAGTCCACATTTCAAATTGTATTGGGAAACTGTGGACGTTGTGTCTCCGGACCAAAAAGGAAAAGAACCATCCGGACTGTTATAGGCTCAAAGTTCAAAAGCCAGCATCTGTGATGGTATGGGGGTGTATTAGTGCCCAAGGCATGGGCAACTTACAAATATGCGAAGGCACCATTAATGCTGAATGATACATACAGGTTTTGGAGCAACATATGTTGCCATCCAAGCAACGTCTTTTTCATGGACGCCCCTGCTTATTTCAGCAATACAATGCCAAGCCACATTCTGCACGTGTTACCACAGCATGGCTCTGTAGTAAAAGAGTGCGGGTACTAGACTGGCCTGCCTGTAGTCCAGACCAGTCTCCCATTGAAAATGTGTGGGGCATCATGAAGCGTAAAATACGACAACGGAGACCCCGGACTGTTGAACAACTTAAGCTGTACATCAAGCAAGAATGGGAAAGAGTTCCCTTGCCAAAGTTGCCAAAGTAATCCTACGCTCTTATGGTTATATCACTTGTAGATACATGACTGTGCTTCATACAGTGCTGACCGAGTGATCGGAGATCACATGCATTCAGCCACGTTTGCGTCTTTGCTCTTGACGCACAAAAATTTCTCCAGATTCTTTGAATCTTTTTGTTAATCTGAGAACCACAGGTGATAAAAGTTACAACCTTTGACTGAATTTTCATTGTTCCTCCACCCATCCAGCAACTTGAGTCTTTAAGATGTATTGTCTCATCTGATTGCTTTTTCTTGTCTTGCGAGCCTCCTACGTCAGATGTTATGCATTTGTGTTCCCAAATGTTTCTATGGCAAATGTGACCCATGGCTTTGAGCGTTCAAGTTGCTGGATAGTTACATGTGGCCCCAAAAGCAATCTGTCAGCATTTTGCTTGTCTAAACTTTATCGTCTATGGAGGTTATCGTAACCTTTAATGATTGTTAAAAAAGGAGTTACTCTTATTAGTCTTATTAATATGAACAAGCTCCCAAGCCTCTCTCTCGGTCTCCAGGATTGGGACTGTGTTCCTGTTAACCAGCCTTCAGTCTATTCCACTGCCCAGTTTGTTAGGAACACCTCCCAAGCCTTCTTTGGTCATTGGGATCGGACCTGCATCCCTGCTCAACTCTCTGAACCTTCCATCCAACAATTCTGCTCTGGCAGGGGTGATCTCCATCTGGCCTCTGCCTTAGGACACCACTGGCCAGGCGTGGACATGCCCTACACACAAGCCCTCCACCATCTGAACTGAACTGTGCCATTCTACTCCGGGCTCCATCCCTTTCAGTCCTGACCAAATTACTGTCAATAAACCCTACAACTGGATAGTACTCTAACTCTGCATCTGGTGCCTTGCCTAGATCATGACAGGAATATCCATATCCCTTCAGACCTTTCTTTGTGGAGCATTGCTTTGAAACCTTTTAATTATTGTCCCATTCAATAATGGGTAAACTGGCTATTTTTGGCCAATCTTAGCTCCAGAAGGACTAGGCCTTTTCAAGATGGTACTTTTGTATCAAATCAAGATTACAATAACCTGGTCACAACAGCGGTTTTACATTTTTTAAATCCCATCACTAGTCTTAAATTGCCCTCACCTCAATTTTTTGGGAATATGTTGCAGGCCTGAATGGCAGGAATAGATGTACATTTATAAGCAGACTAGCTGCTACCCGCTACCCGGAGTGAAATTGCCAATTTTTTTTGCATGCATGACTGTTTTTCAAAAATCGGGCGACATCAAGTTCTACCTGGTGTCCAAGTGGACATTCACACCAAATTTGGTGATAATCAGTTGAGAAATGTAGGAGAAAAACGTGTATACACACAGACAGACAGACAGACAGACATCGACCTCAAATATATTATAGAAGATAGAGATGAAGATTGATGATTGAAGGTAACCAGACAAAATATTGAATTTACGTACTGCAATGAAATAAAAGTCAAAGTAAATTTACAAATCACTACAAATCATTTTCACACCACTCCAAATTAATCTGGTTCAATTTGTGCATTAAAAAAATGTAAGAATTCACTAAGCCTCCTTTTTCCACCTCTTAAAATGAAAGTTGCTTCTTTATGCCACAATCTTGCCCAAACATAAAAAGAAGTGAGTGACTCTATGATTTTATTGTCTGCTTTAGCGTATTAGATCATGTTATTATGTTACACTAAATTAAAAGAGGAAGCTTGCATACTTCAGTTAGAAGTGCATTCCTGCAGCCTATGCCTCTCATGGGAACAGCAGACCATTGTCATGCTCTGAAACTCTACTGACCTCTAGTGGCAAAATACTACTTCCTTACAGGGCCATGACAATTTCCCCAATTAGCTATAACATTATGACCCTTGACGGGTGAAGCAATCGCATTGGCTATTTTTTTCCAATGGCACCAGTAAGTGGATGGGATATATTAGGCAGCAAGTGATCGTTTTGTCCTGGGAGTTGATGAGTCGGAAGCAGAATAAAATGGCCAAGTGACAAGGGCCAAATTGTGATGGCAAGACAATTGGGTCAGAGGATTACCAAAACTGCAGCTCTTGTGAGGTGTTCGAGGTCTGCAGCGGTCAGACCTAACCAAAAGAGGTCCAAGGAAGGAAAGCCAGTGAACCCTCGACAGGGTCATGGGTGGCCAAGGCTCATTGATGCATGTGGGGAGCAAAGGTTGGCCTGTGTGAACTGATCCAACAGAGGAGCTACTGTATATCATATTGCTGAAAAGTTAATGCTGGTTCCGATAGAATGGTGTCAGAACAGAGCGCATCGCAGTTTGTAGTGTATGGGGTTGTGTAGCTGCAGACCAGTCCGGGTGCTCCCGCTAACCTCTGTCCACCACCGAAAATGCCAACCATGGGCATATGAGCATCAAAATTAGACCACAGAGCAATGGAAGAAGGCGGTCTGGTCAGATGAATCATCCCTCTTTTACATCACGTGTATGTGCCAGGTGCATGTGGGTCACCAACCTGGGGAGGACATGGCACCAGGATGCACTATAATAGCCATCAGCAGAAGTTAAGAGGACACTGTTTAATGCTTTCTGTACCAACATGTACCGTGTGCATTTATGGAATAACTATAACAAAGAATCTATACAAAAAAAAAAAAACTGTTGCTTGTAATAATTGTTTTAGACGCATTTTTCATCCACGTAGGTTATGCAGTGCAAGTGGCATGTTCACTTTTAACTCAGTCTGTAGTTTCTGAGAGCTGTGGCAAAAGGCCATTTTTAGCTTTAGAAAAAAACTTCTAAACTGTGACAATTGTTTGGTCTAATATCATATTTTAGTTCAGGCAATGCACAGATCCAGCCTATGGAGACACTGGGCCTCGGTATCATACCTCTACTCCTAAACTTAGTGTTTTCAAGTGTAAGAAGAATGGCACTGTGATATTTATTTTATTTATTGTGGTTTCCTCTCATTATTCTTGTATGCTCCAATTAATAGTGTACGTCAATGTTTTTTATATGGGCTATGAGCCTGCAATAAAGATCGATCAATCTATCGATCTATCTGTCTATCATAGGAAGCGGACCAGCCAGCAGAGGCAATGTGACTCTTCACACGGATGTCACTTTGACACATACCACCTTCCTAAACATTGTTGCACACCAAGTACACCCCTTCATGGCATTCCCTAATGGCGATGGCCTCTTTCAGCCAAATAATGCACCCTGCTACACAACAAATATGGTTCAGGAATGGTTTGAGGAACACAGCAACAAGTTCAAGGCATTGACTCAGCCTCCTAATTCTACAGATCTCAATCCAGTCGAGCATCTGCGGGATGTGCTAGACAAACAAGTCCAATCCATGGAGGCACCACCTTGCAACTTACAAGACCTATAGCATGCTGTTAATGTCTTGGTGTCAGATACCACAGCACACCTTCAGAGGTCTAATGGAGTCCATGCCTCGAGGGGTCAGGGCTGTTTTGGCGGCAAAAGGGGGACCAACACATTAGGCAGGTGGTCATAATGTTATGACCGATTTGCGTATATGGCAAACACATTCATCAAGACAAAATGTGTCTCATCAACAGGATGACACCCATTAAAATCAGTGTCATATTTTCAACTACAGCTTTTTCAATGCACTTTTTTTAAAAATAAGAATGTCTATCTTGGGGGGCTGTGCCCGAATGTTCTTAAATATTTTGAGTATTTCAGCCTCCAATGTTCTGAAAATGTTCTAATTTTTTATGTTTAGAATATTGATTTTCATTAAATGGCTGTAGATAGTTTTAATATTTGGCATAATTAGCATTTCCAGCAACTGATAAAGCATTTTCAAGAACATTACAGTTTTGTGACAAGTCTTTTCCATTCTGTTATCTTGATCTTTACGTCCATACTCTCAGCCACGGGATATTCGTATGCCATTCAAATTTTTTGGACATTTTTCTGCCTCAAACTTCTTATGAAAAGGTAAAATAAAGAAAGTGCATCCCATAAATGACAGAACTAACCCAGAAATTTTATTTTCCACCACCTTGCCAGTTGCCACAAAGGTGAAGTTGTAATTTGATCATGAATGGCAGCGTTTCATTTTGGCTTGATCTCCGGTTCCACTAACATGCCAAAATCATGACTTCATGCTTGAAATTGATCTTACAAAACTGCATAAACAGACGTCAGAATATCAGTAAATGATATGATAGAATAATTCACTTCAGAAATTCAAGCCTGTGAAACCCAGTACAAAAACCTTTTGGTATGCTTTCCATTACCAGGCCACTAATAGACTCATAGAGAGGTAATTCTCATAACAAGCCAATTTTTTTTTTTTTTAATGCTGATAGTGTTCCAGTCAAGAATTTCAATTGGTGCCATAGAGTGACAAGGAAACGGTAAAATCAGTCCAGAAGTTGAGTGATGCAACAAGAGATGCAATGCAAAGTTTGTTTTTTGTTTTTTTTTTTGGAAAGACACATTTCTGATATTATTGTACACAAAAACCACAGACATTCCGTTTACAGTTACACCTTAAACGACTTAAAAACAAAACTGATATTTCATAGCGATGCAATTCATTCATACCGATTATTTTCGGGTTAAATTTGTTTTACAGCTAGTTTGACCATAAGAAAAACAAATGCAGAGCTCCATAAACGCTCCATAACTATATTTTGTGATTTGTCGTTATGAAACGTGGCGACAGAGTAGCCCGTTTTGCTAACAGCGAAAAACACAATGACATCAAAGAGTATCGGGCTTGTAGCCCACGGAAAGCTCCAACCGAAACCGACGCTGTAAACTTACCTCCTCTCAAGTGATTGATTAGTTGAATTCATGGCTGCAGTTTCGCCATTTGTATCAGCCGCAACACGAAACACATGGTGCCGTTCGTTTCATGTCTCGGGGACATATGCGCGGCACCGATACGGAGTGCGCATTGAAGACAAAAGCCATGGACCAGTTTGGGGAATACACTGCCCACACTTCATGCAACCACGTGTACTTCTCAGTTCAAGACCAAGGAAACTACTCGGATTCCAAAGACATTCGCCGGTAGGGTCGCTCCTCCTGGGGCGTATTCGACTCCTTGCTCTCCACCGTTTGCGAATAGGTTGAGAACGTGTGAACGAGTTCGGAAGAGTCGAACCAGATGAGTACGGTTACCATGGATTCATTTCCGTAAATAAAACACAGCTGATCATCGCGGGGATTTAAATTTAGAGGGAAATTTTGGAAATGATGCTTGACAGCAGGGCCGGCGCGACTAAATTTAGGGTAAAGTATCCATATTTTTATTGACTACAATTAGTCCCGGCCAATTCTAGATGGTTTTCCTTTTTCCCTATTCAAGAATAATCAAGAGGCAATTGAAGACACGGCTTCTCTCTCCCATTCTATCTACAAACCCCAAAACCAGTGAAGTTGGCACGTTATGTAAATCGTAGATAAAAACAGAATACAATGATTTGCAAATCCTTTTCAACTTATATTCAATTGAATACACTGCAAAGACAAGATGTTTAATGTTCAAACTGAGAATTTTTTTTTTTTTTTTGCAAATAATCATTAACTTAGAATTTAAAGGCAGCAACACATTCCAAAAATGTTGGCACAGGGGCCTTTTTACCACTGTGTTACAACGCCTTTCCTTTTAATGACACTCAGTAAATGTTTGGGAACTGAGGAGACCAATTTTTGAAGCTTTTCAGGTGGAACTCTTTCCCATTCTTGCTTGATGTACAGCTTAGGTTGTTCAACAGTCCGGGGTCTCCGTTGTCTTATTTTATGCTTCCTAACGCGCCACACATTTTCAATGGGAGACAGGTCTGGACTACAGGCAGGCCAGTCTAGTACCCGCACTCTTTTACTACGGAGCCATGCTGTTCTAACACGTGCAGAATGTGGCTTGGCATTGTCTTGCTGAAATAAGCAGGGGCGTCCATGAAAAATACGTTGGTTGGATGGCAACATATGTTGCTCCAAAACCTGTATGTACCTTTCAGCATTAATGGTGCCTTCACATATGTGTAAGTTGCCCATGCCTTGGGCACTAATACACCCCCATACCATCACAGATGCTGGCTTTTGAACTTTGCGCCTACAACAATCCGGATGGTTCTTTTCCTCTTTGGTCCGGAGGACACGACGTCCACAGTTTAAAAAAACAATTTGAAATGTGGACTCGTCAGACCACAGAACACTTTTCTACTTTGCATCAGTCCATCTTAGATGAGCTTGGGCCCAGCGAAGCCGGCTGCATTTCTGGGTGCTGTTGATAAATGGCTATCGCTTTGCATTGTAGAGTTTTAACTTGCACTTGCAGAACTGTAGTTACTGACAGTGGTTTTCTGAAGTGTTCCTGAGCCCATGTTGTGATGTCCTTTACACACTGATGTCGGTTTTTGATGCAGTACCGCCTGAGGGATCGAAGGTCACGGGCATTCAATGTTGGTTTTCGGCCTTGTCGCTTATGTGCAGTGATTTCTCCAGATTCTCTGAACCTTTTGACGATATTACAGACCGTAGATGATGAAATCCCTAAATTTCTTGCAATAGCTCATTGAGGAATGTTGTTTTTGTTCGACAATCAGCTCACGGATTTGTTCACTAAGTGGTGACCCTCGCACCATCCTTGTTTGTGTATGTCTGAGCATTTCAGAGAAGCTGCTTTTATACCCAATCATGGCACCCACTTGTTCCCAATTAGCCCGTTCACCTGTGGGATGTTCCAAATAAGTGTTTGATGAGCATTCCTCAACTCTCTCAGTCTTTTTTGCCACTTGTGCCAGCTTTTTTGAAGCATGTTGCAGGCATCAAATTCCAAATGAGCTAATATTTGCAAAAAATTACAAAGTTTACTTGTTCGAACATTAAGTAACTTGTCTTTGCAGTGTATTCAATTCAATATAGGTTGAAAAGGATTTGCAAATAATTGTATTCTGTTTTTATTTACGGTTTACACAACGTGCCAACTTCACTGGTTTTGGGTTTTGTAACAATGACAAAATAAACTGCTACTGTCAGTACAGAAAAATGATTTAATTATAAATAGGTTTATGCACAGGCACTAAGCAACAGTAATTATTTTCCCAGCGAAAGCAGCATTTCAGAACTTCTTTGCGAATGAGGGTAATTTCAGCGACAAGTTTGCACACCTGTTTTTGCTGCTTGGTAAGGCAACTTGCTGTAAAAAATAGACAGCTGTCCGACTGGAAAATGTAAACGGACAAACCACGTACTTATCACCAGAATTACCTGAAGAGTTCTGAAATGTCGCTCTCGCTGGAAAAAAAGTTACGCCGCCGAGTCCCAGTGCATAGACCTAGAGGCGACGACTTGGGGTATATCCACGAACGCCCCCAATCCTCCAATTCCCCAATTCTTGAATAGACCCAATATATTATAAAGCCCCTCAGGTCATGACCTTTCATATGAACTTCATTTCAGGTCAATCGGACAAATGGATCTGAAGATATGGCCAAAATGGTAATTTTCCACCAGAAAGCGCCACCAGGTGGCAAAATATTGAACCATACAGGTTGGTATGATGTCATCATGTGACACATTGTGAGGTCATGACCTTGCAGTTGCACATAGTTTCATGTCAGTTCGACAAATGGTTCTGAAGATACGGCCAAAATGGTAATTTTCCACCAGAAAGCGCCACCTTGTGTCAAAATTTTGAACCAAACAGGTATAATATCATCGTGGGACACATCGTCAGGTCATGACCTTTCGTTTGCACTTGATTTGAGGTAAATCGGACAAATATTTCCAGAGATATGATCAAAACAGTGATTTTTTTTCTGTTCTTGGCCCCTAGCGGTTAATCTAGAAATTGTAAATTGTCCAAAATCGAATACTTCTTCCTCTTTATGATACTTACTTATATGCGAAACTTGGAATTTCTAATTGAAATATTACTGAAGTTAAGGCATTAACACGTAAATCAGTTTTTGGCCCCTGGTGGCCAATCTAGAAATCGTAACTTGTCCAAAATCAAATCAGTTCTTCCTCTTTATGATACTTAGTTATATGCAAAACTTGAATTTTCTAATTGAAATATTACTGAAGTTATCACGTTAACACTTGGGTGGCGCAGCGGCGGTCGGACCAAAAACATAATATCCCCGGAATACCATTCGGCGTTCGGGGATATAATTATAATTAATTATTTTCCTGAATGTAGCCCATTTGTTAGATCGCATAGGGGGAGAGAAGCAGTGTCTTCAATCGCCACTTGATTATTCTTAAATTGGAAAACGTGTTAATAAAGGAAAACCATCAAGAGCAAGCCAGGACTGATTGTTGCCAATAAAGGGATGGCTTTTTGCCTAGGCAATCGTCTAGGCGAGCGCCGGCCCTGCTAGAATTGTAATGTCTTACATCTACCCGCCGATTTTGCAAACGTTAAGACAGACAATCATTGTTGAGATGTAGAATGCATTATTTTATTGAGATGTTTGCGTTATCCCACCAAAAATTACGATGGACGCGGCTCCAAAACTTCCTTTGTCCGCCAGCATCGTTCCGTGTCCGTTCTCGCCACACCACCAGCGAAGGTAATGTGGGATTTGGGTGCAAGAACAGCGAATATGTTCTTGTGTGTTTGACTCACCCGAGAACACCCTTCTCTGTTCGCAAACAGGGAGTCGAGTACGCCCCTGGAGTGCATGAACACCATGAACGATGCACGCATTCATTTTATCAGTTTAGGCCCTTGTTGTTCAAAGCATTAACTTTAACCGGTGATTAAGTTTAAACCACAGTATCTATATCGCTTAATGAAAGCACAGATGTTTGCATGCTTTTGATGCATTTTGTAGGTTTCCCCTTGATTAGTTTAAGTAGTGAAGAGCATTCCCGAGAATCTTATTTATAGTGTTCATAATGTCAAGCATTTAGCGCTAACCAGCCGTTAAACTAACGGAGCTTTGAACAACCGGGCAGCGATCTGTTTTTGACTTTGCGTCATTTCTGTTTTTGCAGCGGGATTGTCCAATTGGAGATGTTTCGGGCCTTCCCAGCACGCTTGCCCTTGTCGGCCACCGTAAAAAAAAAAAAAAACAAAACTGCGCAACAAGAGGATATGGCCAACTTACATAAGCAATTTCAAAAGACCACCGTTCATGGTGTCAGAGATATGTTCCAGAGATGAAGAACAGTGATGGATGTCACTATTGAAAGGTCAAGGGCCTGAGGTCACAAAAAAGTAACAACATTAGTGTAATAATATGAAACTGTGGTTAAGGTCCTAAAGTCAATGTACAACCCCAATTCCGAAAAAGTTGGGATACTGTGTAAATTATAAATAAAAACAGAATGCAATGATTTGCAGATCTCATAAACCCACATTTTATTCACAATAGAACATAGGCAACATATCTGATTTTGAAAGTGAGACATTTTACCATTTCATGAAACATATTAGCTCATTTTGAATTTGATGGCGGCGACACATCTCAAAAAGTAGCATGCTGTCGCAAGCGGGACCCCTCAGCCTTGCATTTGCCCTGCCGAGGTGGCCATATTGATTATCGCAGTGGGACAGAAATGGATAGGGAGCTTCCTCTAACCACCCCCAACATAGCACCAGAAAATGAGAGCATTTAGCCAAGGCGTTTTTCAGCTAACGTCTGGAAACAAGAAGTTAACGGACAGACAGAGAGATAGATGGACACGGCTCGCCACGAGAATACATCTCCACGACTTTTGTCGGCTGAGGGGTAAAAAGTCGGGAGACGCCAAAAAAAAAAAAAAGGCAAAGTAAGGAAAGGAAAAGTAAGTCGTACCAATTAAAAAATAAAATAAAATAAACAGCTGGAGGAGCATTTTGCGACTAATTAGATTAATTAGCAACAGGTCTGTAACATGAATGGGTATGAAAAGAGCATTTTAGAGAGGCAGAGTCTCTCAGAAGTAAAGATGGCCAGAGAGTCACCAATCTGCAAAAAACTGCATCTAAAAATTGGAGAACAGTTACAGAAAAATATTCCTCAATGTAAAATTGAAAAAGACTTTCAATCTACAGTACATAATATCATCAAAATATTCAGAGAATCTGGAGAAATCACTGTGCGAAAGGGACAAATCCGAAGGTCAATATCAGACGCTTGTGACCTTTGAGCCCTCAGGCGGCACTGCATAAAAACAGTCATGATTCTGCACCAGAATACACTGCATGGGCTCAGGAACACTTCCAGAAATCACTGGCTGTGAAGACAGTTCGCCATGCAATCTACAAATGCAAACTAAAGCTGTATATGTGAACATGATCCAGAAGCTCCACAGTCTTCACTGGGCCAAGGTTCATTTAAAATGGACAGAGAGAGAAAGGAAAATTTGGGGAGTCAGATGAATCAATATTTGAAATTCTTTTTGGAAACCATGGACACCGTGTCGTGCGGTCTAAAGAGAGGAGGGACCTACCAGCATGTTAGCAGCACACAGATAAAAAGCCTACATCTCTAATGGTATTGGGTTGTACTAGTGCCAATGGCATGGGGAGCTTACACATCTGGAATGGCATTATCAATGCTGAAAAGTATGTAGAGGTTTTACAGCAACACCTGCTCCCGTCCAGAAAACGTCTCTTTCAGGGAAGGCCTTGCATATTTCAGCAAAACAATTCTAATCCACATACTGCATCCATCACTACAGCATGGCTTCGCAGTAGAAGAGCCCGGGTGCTGAAATGGCAATACCTGCAGTCTGGGACATGGAAAACATTTGGCGCCTCATAAAACGAAATATCCGGCAAAGAAGACCCAGGACTGTTGAGCAGCTAGAATCCTACATCTGACCAGAGTGGGACAACATTTCTTTCCCAAAACCTCAGCAATGGTCTCCTCACTTCCCAGTTGTTTACAGGCAGTTGTTAAAAGAAGAGGGGCTACTAAACAATGGTAAACATGGCCTTATCCTAACTATTTTGGGATGTGTTGCTGCCATCAAATTCAAAATGAGCGAATATTTTTAATGAAATGGTAAAATGACTGACTTTCAACATCTGATATGTTGTTTATGTTTTATTGTGAATAAAATATCAGTTTATGAGATTTTCAAATCATTGCATTCTGTTTTTATTAACATATTACACAGCAATCCACGTTTTTCGGAATTGGGGTTGTAAAATGATAATTTCAAAGTAATGGATTCAGACAGACACGTGCATGGACGCACGCATGGACGGACACGGGCTAAATCAATGGTTCCCCAATCAACCCTTTGAATGGCAGGCATCTACTAAAAAGGCCAGGAAGATAACAGATAACTGCAGCGGATGACAGAAAAATTCAGACAAACCCTGTGATTACAATTGACTAAATCAAGAACATGCTCCAGGAGGTAGCCGTATCGTGCCAAAGTCAGCCATCACAAGCAGACTTCCTCAAAGTAAATACAGAGGTTTCACCTGATGTAAACCATTGGTAAAGCTTAAAAACAGGTGCCAGGGATAAACATCTAAAAAAGCCTATGTAGTTCCGTAGCAGTATCCAATAGATACAAGACAACAAACAACTAGTACCAGAGAGAAGAGAAAAATATGAATGGAGGGAACTTCACATGATCTGAAGTATGCTACCTCATATGTGAAGAGTGGTGATGTGTGGGCATGTATGGCTGTCAATCAAGCTGGTTCTGTTGCATCTACAGGTCATGTGACTGTTGACCATTGAGGAGGATGGAGGATGAGCTTTGAATTGTAGAGGGCTGCATTACATGCCAAGATTCAGCCATATCCTTCAGAACGAGACAAATCTTCACAGTGCAGATGGATTATGACTTGAAAGATCGTGCAAAAGAAACCCAAGATTGTTAAAGGCAAATAAGGGAATTTTCTAGAATATAAAAGTGACCTTAATCCAAACTGCGAGTGCATGTCACCTACTGGCAAAAAACCCAATGGCAAATGTTATGTATGATAATTTTTTGAACAGCATTATATTCCATTTGTAAATGAAGTTTGTTACATGCTGTTTTGCTGCCTTGCTGGTCAGCTATATTTATTTTTTTCATTGGCACCATCTGGTGGCGTGTTTGTAAAATCATTAAGAAAAGTCTAGTAATTTCTAGAAGCTTCTGGCACTTTCCTGCTTGAGGGGGGCGGGTTTCCCTAGAATCCTGTGGATCTTTCTGGAAGGTTGCTAGACTATAAAAAGGCTGTGATTTTAAGCACAGCAGAGACAGACAACAAAGAGACAGACAACAAAGAGAGCAGACAGCAGAAGAGAGCAGACCAGAGTTTTGTTTTGGCAACAGTTAAATAGTGGCAGTGTTATTAGAGAATTTAAATAGTGGATAATTTTTGTACAACTTTTTTTGGTTTAGTTGTACTGGCCAGTTTTCTTTGTTGTGATTTTTCCAAGTCATAACAAATTGGAGGTTCCACCGAGATTGGATTCACCGAAGATTATTATTTTAAATCTTTTGACTAGTTTAAAAACCAGCAATCATGACTTTTGATGTGGAAAGTTTTTTGAAAACTCCAACCCAGGAATTAATTTTGTTGGCAAAGAAGAAGGACTTGCTACAAATAGCCTCAACCCTTGGATTATCTGATGTGAAGTCATCAATGAAGAAACAAGAAATATTCAACATTTTGGTGCAACATTTCATCGATGAAGATATCTTTGGGGAAGAAGCAGCAGAATTAATTAAAGCTGTGGAAGTGCCTGCAACGGAGCTGCAAAGGCTTGAATTTCAGCTGCGCCTGAAAGAGCTGGAGAAGGAAAGAGAACTGGAGGAAAGAAGGATGGAGATGGAAGAAAGAAGGTTGGAGAAACAACTCGAAATAGAAGAAAAAAGAATGCAGTACGAATGGGAAATGAAGAAAATAGAAGCAGGCACTGTTCCAAAATCTTCTGGACTTTCTGATCATTTTGATGTGGTTAAACATATCAGACTTGTTCCTCCTTTCTTAGAAAATGATGTTGACCAATACTTTACCCATTTTGAAAAAATTGCTGAAAATTTGAAATGGCCAAAAGAGCATTGGACAATGATGTTACAAAGTGTTCTTACTGGTAAAGCTAGAAAACTCTATAACCAGTTATCTGTCCAACAGTGTGCTGATTATGATTTTGTCAAATCTGCCATTCTGAAGGGTTATGAATTAGTCCCTGAGGCTTACAGGCAAAAATTTAGGAATTCTTGCAAGGAAGCCAGTCAAACTCATGTTGAATTTGGCAGGTTAAAGGAACAGTTGTTTGATCAGTGGTGTAATTCCATGAATGTTGAAAAAGATTTTGATAGAATGAGGCAACTTATTCTGGTTGAGGAATTCAAAAGGTGTGTCCAGCCTGATATTAAGACTTTCCTTGAAGAAAAACAAGCCATTACTTTGCAAGATGTTTCTACGCTAGCTGATAGTTATGCATTGACTCACAAGACTTCTTTTGTCCAAAAATCTACTTTTTCTAAATTTCAAAGCAAGTTTCAGTCCAAGACTACTTCTAATAACACTTCTAATGATTCTAAGGCCACTTCTGAGAGGAAACCTTCCAGTGAGAAGCAATCCTCTGATTCTTTACCCTCTGTGTCTTGCCATTACTGCAAAAAGCAAGGTCACCTTATTTCTGAGTGTTATGCTCTCAAGAAAAAACAACAACGAGAAGAAACCAAGCCAACTGCTTTGACAAAGAGAGAATCTCTTGTATCAATGGTCAGTTCACCTGATCTTCCACCTTCTGTGTCTGATCCGGTTATGGAGGGTTTTGAGCCATTCATCACCGATGGTTCTGTCTCACTTTCACATGATTTTTCCTCATCTGCTCCTGTTCGAATTCTAAGGGATACTGGGTCTTCCCAATCTCTTATTCTTGCAGATATTCTGCCTTTCTCGGACAAATCGTCTACTCAGGCTAATGTCCTTATTCAAGGAGTAGAATGTGGTTTTACAAGTGTACCTCTCCATAATGTTCATCTCAAATCAGACTTGGTCTCTGGACCTGTTACTGTTGGTGTTAGGTCTTCTCTTCCTTTCAAAGGCATTCATTTGCTTCTTGGTAATGATCTTGCTGGGGATAAGGTTGTACCCTACCCTATTGTAACTGACACTCCTTTGATTCATCAAGAATCTGACTCTATAGAGGAGGAAATTCCAGACCTCTATCCTTCATGTGCAGTTACTCGTTCTATGGCCAAAAAGGCTATTCAAGATGATGCTGATCTGGACTTTAACCTGGCTGACACCTTCATTGGGCAGTCTTTTCATCAGGAACCTTCCAGTCCTGAGATGTCTGGGAAATCTTCAGACTTGTCCTTGTCAGGTCATTCTAATGACATTTTGTCTTGTAAACAACTTATTCATGAGCAACAACAAGCTCGTGATCTAGCGCATCTTCTACCACAGGCTGCAAGTGAACAAGAGGCTAGTCAAGTTCCTGTCTGTTTTTACTACAAAAATGGTGTGCTTATGAGAAAGTGGCGTCCACCTGATGTTCCTGCAGATGAAGAGTGGATGATCACCCATCAAATTGTTCTTCCACAGTCGTATCGTCAAGAAACTCTGAGTCTGGCCCATGACAATCCTATGTCAGGTCATTTGGGTATTAAGAAGACCCTTCAACGTGTCAGAAACCACTTCTTCTGGCCTTCCATGAGGTCTGATATACAGGAGTACTGCAAATCCTGTCATACTTGTCAAATGGTTGGGAAGCCGAACCAAAATATTCCAAAGGCTCGACTTAAGCCCATTCCCGCTTTTGAAGAACCTTTCAGTCGGATCATCATTGACTGTGTTGGACCATTGCCGAAGACTAGGTCTGGTTGTGAGTACTTACTGACTATCATGTGTGCTTCCACCCGGTTTCCTGAGGCAATTCCACTTCGTAATATCAAGGCGAAGACTATCATCAAGGCTCTAACCAAGTTTTTCTGCTTTGTCGGTCTTCCTCAGTCTATTCAGTCTGATCAAGGATCAAATTTCATGTCAGGCATATTTCAACAAGTTATGCATGAGCTTGGTATAAAACAATACAGGTCATCAGCTTACCATCCTGAGAGTCAAGGTGCTTTGGAGAGGTTCCATCAAACCCTGAAGAACATGATAAGGACCTACTGCCTTGACACAGAGAAAGATTGGGATGAAGGTGTTCATCTTCTTCTGTTTGCTGCCCGTGAAGCTGTTCAGGAGTCTCTTGGGTTCAGTCCTTTTGAGCTCGTTTTTGGGCATACAGTCCGTGGACCTCTGAAGCTACTGAAGGAAAAGTTGCTCGCTGAAGATGATGTCCCAATGAACTTGCTTCGGTATGTCTCTGACTTCCGTAATCGTCTCTCTAAAGCCTGTGACTTTGCTAAGTCTAATCTCAAAGAAGCTCAGGGCAAAATGAAAGCCAGATATGACCTTCATTCAAAAGATAGATGTTTTAAAACTGGTGACAAAGTTCTTGCACTTTTGCCAGTTCCTGGAAACCCTCTCAGAGCCCGATATTTCGGCCCTTACACTATCCTCAAAAAGGTCAGTGATCTAAATTACATAATTTCAACTCCTGGAAGGAGGAAACAAAAACAAATGTGTCACATCAACATGCTGAAAGAATACATTGATAGAGACACACAGCAAAAGCCAGTCAATGTGGTAAATACAGTTGAACTGGAAAATTCCGAAGATTGTGACTGCCCCTTAGAAAATGAACCTGGTCCAGTCAAACTTGAAAATTCAGACATTCTTCAAAATATTGACAGCAAGTTGTCCCACCTGGACCCTTTTCAACAACAGCAGCTAAAGCAGCTCATATTTGAATATAGTCACATTTTTCCTGACGTTCCATCAAGGACTGATTTGGTTTACCACGATGTCATCCTACAAGATGATGCAAAAGTCAAAGTTATCACTGAATTTCCTGAGCCAACAACTAAAAGACAGCTCATGAGATTTCTAGGGATGGCTGGCTACTACAGAAAATTCTGTAAAAATTTCTCTATCATCTCTGAACCTTTGACAAATTTACTGAAGAAAAATGCAAAATTTGTTTGGGATGAAAAATGTCAAAATTCATTTGACCAGCTGAAAGCGATTCTCAAAAATGCACCAGTTCTCTTATCTCCCAATTTCAAAAAGGAGTTCAAGTTGGCAGTTGATGCCAGTGACATTGGTGCAGGTGCAGTTTTACTGCAAGAAGACACTGATGGAGTAGATCATCCTGTTTGTTACTTTTCCAAAAAGTTTGATAAACATCAGAAAAACTACTCAACAATTGAAAAAGAATGTTTGGCTCTTGTTTTGGCTTTACAACATTTTGAAGTCTATTTGACTTGTTCAGCTACTTCCATCAAGGTCTTCAGTGATCACAATCCCCTCACATTCTTGCACAAGATCAAAAACAAGAATCAAAGATTACTGAGATGGAGTTTGCTTTTGCAAGAGTATGATTTGGACATTTCTCACATCAGGGGAAAAGATAATGTAATCCCAGATACACTTTCACGCATGTAATTTTATTTCTTTTCGTGACTGTGAAAAACGTAATTTTACTTTTCTATTTGATTGTAAGACTTACACTGTTTGTTATGTATATGATTGTTATCATGATCAATAATACGTTTGTGTAAAGTTCAATATTGTTCTGATTATAAAACTGTGTTAATTTTAACAAAAGAAAGCTTTTAGCAAACCTTTCTTTTCTTAAAGAGGGGAGGTGTTATGTATGATAATTTTTTGAACAGCATTATATTCCATTTGTAAATGAAGTTTGTTACATGCTGTTTTGCTGCCTTGCTGGTCAGCTATATTTATTTTGTTCATTGGCACCATCTGGTGGCGTGTTTGTAAAATCATTAAGAAAAGTCTAGTAATTTCTAGAAGCTTCTGGCACTTTCCTGCTTGGAGGGGGCGGGATTTCCCTAGAATCCTGTGGATCTTTCTGGAAGGTTGCTAGACTATAAAAAGGCTGTGATTTTAAGCACAGCAGAGACAGACAACAAAGAGACAGACAACAAAGAGAGCAGACAGCAGAAGAGAGCAGACCAGAGTTTTGTTTTGGCAACAGTTAAATAGTGGCAGTGTTATTAGAGAATTTAAATAGTGGATAATTTTTGTACAACTTTTTTTGTAAAGAATAAATTTGTTTTAGTTGTACTGGCCAGTTTTCTTTGTTGTGATTTTTCCAAGTCATAACACAAAGCAGGAATAGTAGGCAGCTGCAATGAAGGCCTGGCAGTCACAGACTACAGGCAGTCATTGACTGCAGAGGGTTGGTCACAGCATATTAAAAACAATTTAATTATCAGTTTGTGCAATTTCTTTGAGCCTGCCAAAACTGAAGGGGTAGTGTATAAAATGGGAGTAATTCCTTACATGATTCATACAATATTTCCAACAAAACCCTTAATCTGCAGCTGAAAGTCTGCACTTGTGGCAGCGTAAGCAAGAGCTAAAAGAATTAAAATGTAACTCTCCCTGTCCAAACATTTATGGACCTCGCCGTATGTTGGGCTCAATATGTGCTTCTCCTCACGAGCATGTGACAAAGCCGGCAAACTCTGTCAAACAAATTGATATCCCTTACCATTACATGATCACAACCGCAGGCTAAAAGAGGCAGGAGCCATCCCAGAACAACTTTTGAGAACCAAATGCCTATCAGTCAGAAAACAGAGCTGTATGTAAGCAAATAAGTTAAATACCCGTAACTGATACGGCATGCATTTTAATGGGGGTCTTCCATTAGGACATTTGAACCACCTACCGCCACCAGCAGACTCCTATTGTTTTTGTGGCATGGATGCCTCCATCGCCTGGCTTTCAAAAGCGGCGCTTTCTCTGGGACATTTCCAATGCTGGCAGGCCATTCAACCCCAATGCATCCCTAGCGTCCCACTGCATTCAAAGGCTACATCACAGCAATCATTTATATTTCATACTTCAATATCGGATTGCAGGCGTTCTGCAGGGTGTAGTATTCAAGATAACGTTAATAATGTTTTGCTAACATGTTCATCTACATTATTTCAATATATATTCAATATGTCCAACACAGGATATCTTTGTAGATGTCATATTGACTGTCAAATGTATTTTCCAGAATGAATATACCCTTTTGCATTAAAAGTAGCCGATACAGTCGTTCAAGTTGCTCCAAGGTGGACATTACCCTTCTCCGTGGACATGTTAAAAGGGTAATTCCACGTCAGATCATCCAGGGGGTGCCAGGTCATCTCCTCAAAATTCTTTGAAAAGATTCACGAGTAAATAGTCACACAAAATGAAAAAATGCCAAATATTAGGCCAGTATCTCATATAGATTTCAAGTTACAGCTCTTTGAAATTTGAATAATATTTTAAGTTTTTTGGCGAACCCATTTTCAGCCAACTTTGGCAACTTATTGCTCCAAATTGATTGCTTATACAAGGCTGAAATTGGATATTCTAACCATATTCATCCCCTAGAATCTGAAAATGGCCTTCGATTCTGAACTAAGTAAGGAACTAAGTAAGATAAAAGGTTAGAATTCATATTTTCATGATTTTCTGATATATCCCTCTGTAAAATGCAGTAATCCAAGTAATATAATATGTATAAGTTTTTTAATGAAATAATTTCTAGGTAAATTTTTTCCAGTTTTGCCCCAAGATGTCCTTTTTTGGGGCAAAAAAATGACCATGACACCGGTTATTCATCTCTCAGAAATTTGTACTGTGCAATCTTAAGAATGTGAACAATGTCAGACAAAAAAATTAGAATGATGCTCAGCTTACTTTTTTTAATGCCCCCAGAATCGAAGATTCAGGGGCATATTGTTTTGCACCAGCCCATCTGTCTGTCTGTCTGCCTGTCTGCAGCAGGGAAAAAAAACTTTTACCTGCAATACTTTAACACGCCGCCAGGGGCATCAGTGTTCCACAAACATAGCTTGTTTTGTGATGAATTTTTAAATTGTTCCAAAATTTTCGTGACCTAAACGGGTACAGGCCTGCTGCTTTTTTGTGGTGAATGTTTCTGGGATCTGCACAGTACCTTTGATTCTTCTCATAGCATGTTAAAAACATTTTCTCATGATGACAACACACAGAATCAATCTGTGGAACACCAGACCGCCACTGCATTAAGGCAGTATCCTCACTTGAGAAAGTATCTAGGCCCAATAGTCCAGTTTTTCTTGTAAATTTCCTTGAATGACATGCATCATCTAATTGGATTGCAATACTGCACCAAGGTAAATTACTCCCCTTCATTTCAGTGCTCATGATGATCTAATAATCCCCAAGTGGGACTGCCTCCTTTTATAGTGAACTATTATTGTGCAATTCAGTAATACAAGTTTGCGCTCATATAGGATTACTTCAGAAGGCTGTGATCAGTCAAGTCATGGCATGTATGAGGCACTGATATCATCCCCAAAAAAAACAATGAAACCAATGAAACTGTGGAATAAATCTGTGGAATCTAGCAAACACTGAAATATTCTGACAAGACCTCTGACATGTATTGTACTTTTAGATGGTGTACCATGTTCAAAAAATACTTTAAATCAATGTTTTGTTTTATATTTAGTAGAAAACAGCACTTGCAGCAGGCCTATACCAGTTTAGTCAACAAACAAGTAGATCAGAGGGATCTAATAGCTGCGACCTGGCCTAGCATCCGTCACATGGCCTAGTGTCCATGGCTGGTGGTTTCTTGTACAAATGTGACCTCGAAATTGGCAAATGACCTTGAAAATGAATAGGGAACCCTTCCTCTGTACCAAGAAGCTTGATGTTAGATTTAACAGCCATCGATCAAGTCAAACTCGAGTTACGGTGCGAAAACTGTGAAATCAGGGCAAAATCGACACTTTTTTGAACGGTGTGACCTTTGGATTCGACAGATGACCTTGAAAATCAATAGGGAACCCCTCCACTATACCAAGAAGCTTGTTCTAAGATTTCATAGCTATTCATTGAATTAAACTGGAGTTACAGTGCGAAAACAGTCAAAGCCGGCAAAATTGAAACTTTTTTTACCTGTGTGACCTTGGGATTTGACGGATGACCTTAAAAAACGATAGGGAACACCTGCTCTATGCCTAGAAGCCATTTCTAAAATTTCATAGCGATCCATGAATTCTAACTGGAGTTACAGCGCGAAAACCAGTAAACAAGGTTGTGACCTCTGTGAACTTGACCTTTGACCTCGACCTTGTGCATGGACATCACTTTGCTGAAGGTGAATAACTCCTGAAAATTTCATGATGATACGACGACAGGAACATGGTCAAAAAGGTGTCACAGACGGACGGACAGACAGACAGAAGCGTTCATAGAGCTGCTTGGTCGCAGCTAAAAAATAGTTTCGGAACATAATTTGAAAATTCATAACAAAAGAGTAAGCTGAATATCATTCTGATTTTTTTTCAGATGATGTTCACATTTATAAGATTGCACAGGAAAAATTTCAGAGAGATTAATAACTGGTGACGTGTTCATTGTTTTGCTCCAAAAAAGGGCATTTTGGGGCAACACCAGCAAAATTTACTAAGAAATTATTTCATTAGAAAACTTATACAAATGATATTACTTGGATTATTGTATTTTTTCAGAGAGATCTATCAAAAAATCATTAAAAATGAATTCTAGCCTTTTATCTTACTTGGGTCCTGAGTTACAGATCATAAAATAAGGTCTTGTTTTTGAGCTTTTTGTGTTTTCAGCTGATTTTGAGGCTTCACCATACAAAAGTGGATCAAGATGCACAGAATCTAAGGCTATTTTCAAATTCTAGGGGATGAATATGGTTAGTCTACCCAATTTCAGCCTAGTATAAGCAATCAATTAAGAGCAATAAGCTGCCAAATTCGGCTGAAAATGGGTTCGCCAAAAAAAGTTAGAATATTCATCAAATTTCAAAGAGCTATAACTCAAACATTCTTTGAGATACTGGCCTAATATTTGGCTTTTTTTTTTTATTTTGTGTGAACTTTTTGAGGAGGTGACCTGGAAAATTTCTCAAATTTGGATGATTTGACATGCAATGACCCAAATTACAGTACAAGAGTTTAAGGAATGAAAAAGAGTGGGGTAAAATATTTACATAAACATTTCAGCTTCTTTCTTCCTTTTTTTTTTTTTAAGAAGTGTCATATTAAACAACAAAAAACTTCCTTTTTACATCTGTGATTCCTGGAAATCAACAAAGCTTTTTTTTTCTACATGATAAATTGTTACACTACTCAAAACAGACTGCGTTAGGCCACCTTAGTTAGCCCTCTTTATATATGCACTGCTCTCTTCATGCAAGATTGCCATGTCAGCATCCAACCCCAACACAATGAAATGAAAATGACTGATTTCAGAAACTTAAGAAGCAATGACATCAATACATATCAAATGGAAAGAAAGTTACTTCTGAATTGAAAATACTTGCCTTTATTCCAAGACAAATTTTATTACTTTTATGTACAAATTTACAATTTTTTGCAGAACTTACACTAAACAGTAAAAAAAAAAACAGCGAAAATATGCAATAACTATGAGTAAAATTCTGATCAGCTTTAAAAAATATCCTAAAATATCAAAAGGTAATGATAAGCTAAAGAACAAAGCAAGTTTGTGCAATTCAGATGGTTTCCTGCAAATCTAGATACTAACCTCTGTCCTATGTGCCATAGCAGAGGCCTGGCCAACAGCAAGCACCTTTAACCCCCAAATCTAGGGACATTTCCCTCAAAGAGAACTTCTGGAGAAAACAGGATCACCAACTGAACAAGGTTTCAATAGAAATGCGGGCTCCTTTCCGGTAACCTTATGAACATGATTTAATTCGGGAGAATTTACATCCGTAGAGCAAGCCAGCAGATGGCGCTCAAGCACTATTGTAAAATGCTAAATTATTTTGCCATCTTATACTGCATGCAAAAGGAAGCTAGCTAGTGGTGTACACAAAGTTAAAATGGGTTTTTAAACTGAACAAATGGCAGGTTTAAAAAAAAACAAAAAAAAAGCTTATAAATAACTAGTCATAGTAATAAAGGATTGAGAGACATTACTGAAAGATTACCCAAAATAAATACATGGCTGCAATCAAATATACTGATATGCAAGTTAAAATTATGTGAGGTTCACAATTCCCCAATAATGCTGCTGAAACTTTTCAAATCCAGCAGAAGAGCACAGCATAGGGTTCAGTAAGTACTCACAGTTCAGTAAATGCATCTCTGGTTCAGTAAATCCATCCAACCAGCATTTATATCCCACCAGTTGAATTTTTTGAAATACAAAAAACAGGTCAGTGTTTGCACGCTGTTCTTCAGATTTTAGAGGGGGGAGTGGGGTCAGTGTCCCACAGCACCGGGGTGCAGAGGCTTGACCCGGGCCAGGCGGGACAGTCCCAAACGCAGCCCCTGGCCTGGAGACTTCACCTGTACGCTCTGTTTGCTGCCAGGACTACTTCCGATTTGAGCTGTAGATAGAAAAACAGGGCAAGTTAATGCCGAGACGGGAACCAAATACTGTCCTGAGCCATAACCATATTTCTAAATGGGCAAGAACGATTAAACGAAAATATACCAGGTGGGCTCCATTTTGGAAGTCTGCCCCCTGCTGGACTGAGACTGATTGCAGGTCTGGAGACTGGGGGACTTGAAGTTGTCTTCTTAGTGATGGACGCGGGCAAATTCAATGAACTACGGCTCACTGAAGATACTGGTGTTGGTGGTACGGTTGAGGTAAAGAAGCAAAGAAATAATAACAAAACAGGCTGGTGAGAGATAATCAGGCCACACTCAAACTGTTCAAGGACTGAAGTGTTGTGCAATGACTGTACCATAACCTTATACTGCTAAATCCCTAAAAATACCTTTAACTTCTTGCTTGGATTTTGTGGATTCAGACGGCCTCCTGTCCTTCTTTAAAGCCGACAGTCTTGTTGTTTTCTCCTTTTTTGGTTTCTCCATCTTTTTAGGCTTCTTCTTCTCAGCTTTTTTCACAGTGAATTCTTCATCGTCACTCTCATCCTCTCCGCTGGAGTCATCGCCCTCAGATTCTGATTCTGAGAGCAAACCGAAGCATAGCGCTAAGGCAACATCACAAACACAAGATAGAAGGGCACAATGCTAATGCGCTAAATTAGCAGTGTCAGCAAACAAATGCGCACACGCGCGCATTGCATTACTCCGCTGCCTCAAACAAGGGAAAAAAGTGACAATGACAACAGTGTTCAGGCATATTATCAGCCCTGTTCCTTGCTTCGCAGATTCTAAGTGCAGCTAGAGGATACCTGGTGTGCAGGTGGGCTGGTAATCCTCATCTTTTCCACCGTCCCTCCCCTCAAGCATCACCTGCCCAGGGCGCGCTGCTTGCCGTGACCTGGAGGAGGCCCTAGAGGAGTCACAATCATCTGTGATCTTATCCAGACCTGCAGGAGGAAGGGGGGGGGGGGGGGGAGATTGGTTATGAAGAGGACAGGTGACTGACATTTTTCTTTGAATGTCTACTGCAGCACTGCCACTTAACCTCAGATGAAGAGAAACTTGTATGCAACAAGGCATTGTCACAAGCATTACAGTCCAAACATCACATTTACCCATGAGGTCACCATCAACGCTGCAGTTAGACAGCAATAGCGATGGGGACGTAGATTCAAATTTTGAGAGGGGCTGATCCTTTCTACCTTTAGGAAAAAGAAAAAAGAAGTGTATAAAAAAAATTTCAATCCATCATCCATCCATCCATTTTCTATACCCGCTTATTCCTCACAAGGGTCACGGGGCGAGCTGGAGCCTATCCCAGCTGACTACGGGCAAAGGCAGGGACCCACCCTGAACAGCTTTTCAATCCATCAATCAATTAATAAATTGTTTTTCAAGGAAAATGTGATCCTTTTGCCTGAAGTCCAGAAAAAAAAATGCCGATATTCCCACCCACAACAAAGAGCTATAAAATTATACTTTGAAGTGAGTGGAGAGTAAAGACTTGTGAAGATAATGGACACCATCATTTACACCGATAGGGTCAACTCTTGACCTTGGGTACCATCAAAATGTACCCTCATTTCTTTACAATATCATTTTGTACCCAGCAAGATCACGTAGAGCAAAGGGAAAATATTTTCTGGGTACATATCAATACAGGCTGGATACGAAACAATATTGTTACAGAAATACAGGTACGTTTCGATACATCCAAATGTACCTTTAGTACATTTTGATGATACCCTGGTCGAGAGTGACCCCATCAGTGTCATTACTAACTATTTATAACCAATACCAATCACTCCATAGCAAAACAGGATCAAAACATAACAGTGAATCACAACTAATATTTAGAAAGCCGCACAGCCTCATGGCTGCAACATGGCAAATCCCAGAACAATAACAGACTGTTTCAGTGCAATATCAATGGGTTAAGAAAGAGTGCTAACCTTTGTCACTGGGTGATGGTTCATCTGTTTCTGATGTCTGGAGCATAGACAAGGTAAGGGCAGCTTCCAAATCCCTTTCATAAAGTTTATCATCCAAAGATAATCTGGCAGATATGAGGCATGTTCAGAGTCATTCAGTCAGCTCTGCACACTGTACATTTATAGAATCCTTTAGATGGACTGTCAGGCCTAGACATTATTCATTCCAACCGCTGACCATCTGACAGTCGCCATTTTCAAAAGATGAATGAAAAATACATTTTGACAAAAAAAATTCAGAAAAGAAATTAAAAAACACATCAAAAATGGTATACATCAATTCAGACTGATTTCCCGCCATCGAGTGGCAAGGTCAGCTACGTGTCAAGTAGGTCAATAAAATGTGTCCTAAACAAACTTTCAAACAAATGAACATTTGACTGAAATGTCTGTCAGTCAAAAACCAAATTTCAGGCACCCTTAATCCAAATATCAGTCCTCCTCACACTCCAAAGCCCTGAGCTACTCAATATAATCAAACGTCAAGATGATTTATGATGACATGGCTTTGTTCAAGGCCGCATAATGTGGCATAACTCAAGGTAGAGAATACCCGTTCAGACATTAGCAAAGACTCACACAGTAGATGTTGATAATTTCATATCAACCCAAAACACTTCCAATTCAAATGTGATTTTTTTTTCATTCATGGCACAAGCTAAACCTGCTGATAACAGCCAGATAGTAGCGACGTTTCAGTCTGATAAAAACTGCATGGAGGGAAAGTTAATTTTCACCAAAGTCTACACTGAAAATAAGGAAATATTCAGTCCCTCTCTGTAGTCCCCATAATGAACAGGTTGACAGGAGTGTCACTACCTTTCCTTACGGTTTGCAGACTGTGCAGCGTCCTCCTGGCTTGAAGCCTTACTCCCTCGTTTTGCAGCCTTTGTAGTGTTCTCCACTTCTGGCTCTTTACCTGACACTCTGGCTTTTTTGTTGGGAGGTGCTTTCACGCAGGCAAAATCTTCATCTGGGAAAAAAATTGAAGTACCATCTCAACTGAAGCAAGAAAGCTACTCTCACTCTTGAAAAACCTTCATTTTCCACAAAGTAATCATATTCAGAGTTTGGTACAGAACATTAAATGGAAAAGCCCAACTGCAATGCCCCATTCAATCACTCACAAGCCTGCAACTTGGAGATGATTTAATTGTGAAAACTATAAATATGAGACTCCAAGTCTCAAGCATTTGGCGTGAGTCTCACGCCTCTTAGTGGCATTCACGTTCCTTTGCCGCAGTCAGCAATTATTCAATCAACGCGCACTGAAGAGATTCAGTCGCGGAACTTAAGTAATTGCGCATTAAGTTAATCAGTTTCACGCATTACGGTGGATTTCCCCACTAATGACACGGAAATCGATTGTGGCTCGGGAATTCTCGCTTGCATTTACTGAGGGATTGAAGGCAATGGAGTTGCATAAAGACGTTTCAAATAGTCCTTTTTCATTTCAACGATCATGAAACGCATTCACTGTTTCCAATTCCTGAGTAAAGAGAAGCACGAGAAGTCCAGAATCATAGTCGCTTCCCATGTTACTTGTGGTGAGGTCACTTTTCGCAAGTGAAACTGGAACTTCAATGCAAACAGATTTTAATTCGGAGGGCTGCCAAGCCAATGTTGACATGGAGAATAAAAAAAAAAAAAATTGAAGTATGTGTTATGATTGGTCATTATAAGTGGAAAACTCATTGTAATAGATTGCTTAGCTATAAAAATGTAAATAATTATGTTTATATGCAAAATATATTGAAATAAGTACATTGAAACTAATTAATACCATTGCTGTCATTCCGTGACAATTTGCTTCTTGTAATTCTGTGACATTGACTTTTTGAAATTTCTTGCCCATAAAGCAGGGTTAAAGTCAATATTTGTTTCTATAACTTACAGTATTAACAAAAAACACCTTAAATATGAACATATTGAAGTTTCATAGTTTAACTATGGCAGGAACATCATTTTCTGAATAGTTAAACACAACATTTAAAAAACCACGTCAATTTCGTGTAATTCCGTGACGGAGAAGTTTTTGCTTGTTTCTTCTATGAAAATGTCTCAAAAAATATATTTTCACAAAATAATATTTAATAACAAGTTAATACCTTCAATATGACACATCATACTTGATTTTATCTTATTTAGTTGTAGAGTTACAACCCAAAATGTAGTAGGACTGTAATTCCGTGACAGCTTGGCAGCCCCCTTCGGCATGGTGAATCTCATTAATAAACGTTCATTAAACAAGGCAATCAGAGATAGCAGACCTGGCCCCAGCCACGGGCTGACAGACAGAGTGACAGACACACACACGCACACACACACACACACACACACTGACATGATCATTGCTTAACCTGGCCCCCTCGGGTAGGAGCCAGGCAATAATTGCGGACTACGGTGATTAAGCCTGAAAAATGCGTAAGACTTGGCATCTCTGTATATCAAACTTTCCTAAAACATTGCCGCTTTGCTCAATACATAACTGCATTACACGAGTTTCATGCGGCGGAAATTTCACTGTATGAAGAGGTTTACCAAACAAATGAGCATGTTACTAATTAATTCAGCAACAAAGAGTTAGTGATTGTACACGATACCAACCATCATCCAAGTCTTGTCTCTCAGAATAATTGACAAGTTTCTTATTCCTGCAAGACATCAAGAAAAAAAAAACACCAAAACATAAAACATCGGCGATTCAGCAAGTGCACAAACATAGCTACCCAGCAAACATTTATATCGCGTCTGCAGCGCACTATTTAATTTGGACATCGACTGCGCAGAAGATAGAACGTTAGCAGGCTTGATTGTTTACTGCGATCGGTTACTGGCGAAGTAGCTGGAGACGAGGCTGAGTACCTTGAAGGCCGCTCCATGCCGACAAAACGTAAAATAGCCAGCAACCTAACCTGGCTCAGTAAGCTAAAGGGTAATAGCTAGTAAGATAATCAACTAACGTTAGCTAACTTGTTTAATCAACTGTTATGCCAGAGGCAGACACGATCAATGTGAATACTTTTCAGGAAATTATCGCATGACATTTGAAAATGCGTTGCTCTGCCAACAAGAACTAGCCAAATCGCTAAATACGCATCTTGCCAGATAGCTAAAGTTGCACAAACACCGCTCAAACTAATCAAATGGCACAGTCTAAAGTCAAGGTAAACTGAATGAATCTTCTTTCCTGACAGAGCATCATCCCGCCTGAAACTGAACTAAGCAAACTATACTCATCTTTTATTAGAATTCGCACATTGCTCCCCAACAGATTTGAGGTATTTATTTTAACAATTTAGGGCGATGCGTTTTCATTTAAAAAAAATTACGGCGTATTAATTTTATTATTATTGGTCGTCTAGCGGTCAAGTAGTCGGTCATATGAATCTACATTTTAATCAGTAACACGCATTGCTAAAATATCGAATCTGGTCTTCTTAAAAACAATGACATTTGCTTATCCAGCAGTCAGCTGACTGAGACAGTGAAGTAATGTGAAGCTAGTTATGTATGGGGTAAACTCACGTTATTGAAATAAAATATCACGTAACTATCTAATACTTTGTAACACTTTTAAGGTGAGATTTTCACTTTTCCTGGATAGAATAGGTCTACATTAAATCAGGGCAAAATGTTCACCCGTTAGCGCGCTTGCTTAAGGTTTGGTAACATATCGAATTAGCATGTATTGCTAAATAGCCAACTTAGCTTACCTGCATTTTAACAAGATTACACAGCCTGCAGTACGGCTGGGGATAAACCTGTCTTTGCAAGCAGCGGGAATCATTTGGATACTCTGTTAGCTATCAAGCCATGCAGGATAGAACAATAACATTCCTCTTAGGTTCCTTTGTCATTTGGTAGGCCAGCTTTCGTGCACACAGTGTTGCGCAAAGCGACTTGGTGCTGGATGTAAATGAATGGAACAATAAGCGTTAGCTTTTGCTAGATTGAAATTAGATGTATTTCTTTGCTCGTTTGTTAATTTAATTGGCAATGAACCGGATAAAGTCAGTGTTAAGCACAGTTCTAACATATCCGAGAGAAATCCCATTGACATAATTTGGTTGGACGGGTAGCAAGCGACTGAATATAAATATTCTGTTTTTTTTGCACTTGCACAATTGTGGTGTAACTCGTATTTACAGCTCAGAATCAGATCAGCAAAAATGAAGAGAAATAAGGGCAAAATAAACACCACCGAGAAGGAGTTTTTGTTCGAGTTCATAGCTGGGAAGCAACGCTACGCCCTGACTGTTCCCCTGCAGTTCCCGGTGCAGGAAAATGTCAACGACTTGCACGGGAGACTGATGCTTCTTCACAAAATGCCATGCTTCATTGAAAATGGTGAGGGTTAAAAACCATATAATGAGGTGGACTTCTGCTGCATAGCTTTTTGTTTAAAGACCTCTTGATTATTTTTTTGAAAATCTTAAGGTTTCAATACAATCATTTAGTCAATGTGGATGGCTTTTAAGTCCTTACCTATATTACCTTACCTATTTTTGTCAGAAATTGCAATGTATGAGAGTATTGCTCTTCTCAACGCCAGAGGTAGCATTGATTGACCAATGCAGTCAGCCTGTTCGTGAAGAATAGTATATACTCGTACTGATGTTGTGCCCTTCCCTTTAGACCTGAAGAATGCGCTTTCCAGCTTCATTGAGAGAGAAACAATTCAGGACTATGACAGAGAGGCAGAGTTAGCCTTGCAAAGACTCTCAACTGGAGAAACGGACACTGACCAGCTCACAAATGCTTGGGCCCGGGCCTATTCTGAAGTAGGTACAGTAACCCAAAATAGATGGGAAAGTTGCAATCTGATACACAGGGGTGTTTCAAATGCAACTAGGGGAAAGGCTGTCATCTTGTCCATTGACATTGGCTGAGTCATTGACTTCAGCTTTTGTGCTGACTTTCAGTTCTGAGGTTGTCGGTCTTGGTCCCAAATAATTAAATGTGTCAGTCTTGTACCACACCCAGTAAACCCCTGCAATCAGCAGATGGGGGTGTAGAATTAGTGGGAAGCATACATTTTTGTTGGATGAGAGTTGTTACTGAAAAATACAATTTTTCAGCATTAAAAATAAGTTTGAAACCATGTTCCCTCTTTGAATTTACATTTTATTCTCCATATACTGTTGTTAATTAAACAGAAACGTATCGAAAGAAAGCATTGTTTAATTTCCCCTCGGGCACCTTTAAGATTTTGGCTGACGTTGACTGTACATACAGGACAGCTATCAACATTTACTGTGGCGGCACATAAATACCCATGGAAGCCGTCCAGATTATTTAAAGGGACACAAAATAATTTTGTATCGTCTTTCATATTTCTCATCAGTTGGATTGATAAGGGCGTTGGCGGAAATCTGCTCTGATATGAAATATGCTATTGACACTGGTCAAACTTCAGCTTCCCCTTCTTTAGGAAAATTTTTTACATTTATATTTGGTTAGTTTGTGGGCCGATTTTCTAGCCATCATCTGTCAGACAGAATCCCCTTGTCTACAGTCTTGCACACATTATACTCTGTAAATACCCCCGTGTACCACTTGCATGTACTTGTTTTTGGTTCTGGCTAAATTGAGCAGTTCTTCTGCTTTGAACATTTTCAACATTATGCGTTGCGCATTTTGTTTTATAGCTTTGCCCTCATGTTTCATTGCTTTGCTCTCATTGAATTTATTCACATCCTAGCTTACATCTATTTTTCCCCTTTTTGACTCTGTTTTTACCATCCAAGGTTGTGTGCTTATTTTGAACCCTGTCACGGGTCCTTTGGTGTATACTTGTTCTTTTATAATATGCGTCAGCTTAGGCAAAATGATCTTGCAATGTTTCTTGGAGGTTTTGCCAATGTATTAACATTGCCACTGCATTGGTGCAACTTTATGAAAAATTTTGTTAGCTGGGCTGTATTATAGGTGGTGATTTGATTTGGTGGATTAATGAAATCTGTGTTTGGAGACCCTTAAGTGTGATATTCCTACATGTGTTTTTTTTTGGATTGTTGGATTTTTGGAATGATCCAAGTTTGAATGGGTTTTTGGAAAATTTCATCTACAACCCCATTGCCAAAAAAGTTGAGATAGCTGTGTAAAGTGTAAATAAATGCAGAATACAATGATTTGCAAATCATTTAAACCCTATGTATATAAGCACGTTACTGAAATATTCAAAATGGTTCAATGCAGAAATGAATTATTTACCCTGAAAGAACTTGAAATAAACTTTCCAATGGCACCAAGAGCAATGTGATATGTTAAGAACTGACAAAGTTATTAAACTTGGAACTTGGCTAATGAGGGGTATAAAATGTCCTTAGTTTCTATAGGAAAAAAAAGAGAAATCTGTGACCGAAAACATGGTTTGCATAAAATGCTATGACTTTCTTAAATTTTTAGATATTCCGATGAAACTTTTGGATAATGTTCATTGGAATATTATCTGCCTATTCCAAAATGATGAATGAAAACAGAATTGAATTTCGCTATGCAACCCTCAATTGGGGCGCCATTTCTGGAATTTTTACCACTGAGTTTTTTTGCTGACTGCTGGCGCTCCAAATTTCATAATTTTTTTGTCTGTTGGATCTTGAATTCTTAATCTAATAGTCTGTGCAGTTTTTATTAGAATTCCTGCTTAACTTCTATAAAATTGAGGGGTGTATTTGTCTCCTCAAACTTTGAGGCGCTCAGGCAGCCATCTGGGAAATCAGAAATTGATAACAAGGTAACGAGGGGAATTCAGGGTCATTTTTATCTACGTCTTCAACAGGATTTTCGGGAATTCTCCTCCTTTTGCCGAAAAAAGGCGGTTTTGATGGGTATACCCCTGCCACTTCGGGAAATTACGCAACGCGCTATGGGAACCATATCGCGGTGGCCGATGCTCTGATAGTAACATACCTAATGTATAATTGACAGAAGTACAAAAAAACAATACCTCAAATGTTGAAACTCAGGATTTTTTTTTTTTTTTTTTTTTTGAAAAATATCTGCCCATTTTGAATTTTATGACAGCAGCACGTTTTCAGTAAAGTTGGGATGTGGCATGCTTACCTCTGTATTGCATTATCTCTTCTTTTGACAAGATATTGTAACTATTTGGGAACTGAGGAGACCAACTACTGTAGTTTTGAAACCAAAATGTTTTTCTAGTTTTCCCATTCTTACTTGATATTGTGTTGCAGCTGCTCAACACCTTGTGGCCTCCTCAGTCATATATTTTGTTTCATAATGTGCAAAATGGTTTCAGTGGGCGACAGTTCTGGACTGCTGGCAAGCCAGTTAAACACCTGGACCCTTTTGCAGCCGAGTCATGTTGTTCTAATATGAGCAGAATGTTGTTTGGCATTGTCTGCTGAAAGTATCAGGGCCCTCCTCTAAAGATATGTCTGAATGGCAGCAGCATTTGCTCCAAAATCTGGATATATCATTCAGCATTTATGGTTTCCGAGCAGATATCCTAGTTACCTATACCATATGTACGAATGCACCCCCATAAAATCCCTGATGCTGGCTTTTGAACTGTATAACGATAAAAACCTGGATGGCCCTTTTCCTCTTTTGCCTGAAGGATGCAGCGTTCATGATTCTCAGAGGAAATTTCACATTTTGTATGGTCAGACCACAGGAAAGGTTTCCACTTCACCTCAGTCCATTTTAAATGAGCTTGAACTCCGAGAAGGTGGCAGGGTCTCTGATTCTTTTATCTGCATAGTAGAGTTTTAGCTTGTATTTGTGGATGCAGCAATAAAATTTGTTCTGTGACTACGGTTTTCAGAAGTGTTTCTGAACCTGTGAAGAATCCTGTCTGTTTTCAATGCAGTGTCGCCTGAAGGCCGGAAGATCAGGGCCATTTTGTAGTGGTTTTTAGCCTTGTCCCTGTAGTATGGAGATTTCTCTGGATTCTCAGAGTCTTTCAATGATATTATCTTAGCAGTTTTACGTTGTGGTATGATGTTCTTAAATTGTTGAACTATTTGTTCTTGCAGTCTTTTATTGAAGGTGAAGCCCTCACCATATTCACCTCTGAAAGCCTTGGCCCCTCTGGGATGCTCTTTTCATTATCAAGTCATGTTTCTGACTTGTTGCCAATTAGCCTAATTAGCTGTGAGATGTCCCACCTGGTGTATTCTTTTTAAGTGTCATGCTTAAAAAATTGTATTGCTTTAAAATTGCTTTTAAAATTGTTGTTTTGAATTACTGGTCATCATTATTGCAGTTTAGGCCATTCTAATCTAGCATTTTTGCTCTTGCACCTTCATGAGTGAAGGGTGGTGAGTGAGGTGACTGACTTTGACTGTGACTCTACGACACAGACCACACTGGAGCACGCGAGGCCCGAGGAGCCCAGCTGGGACGAGGACTTTGCGGACGTCTACCATGAACTTATCCACTCTCCGGCCTCTGACACCCTGCTCAACTTGGAGCATAACTACTTCCTGAGTGTCTCCGAGCTCATCAGCGAACGCGACATGGAGCTGAAGAAGCTGCAGGAAAGGTTGTGCCCAAACAGCGGGCATCCGCTGGTTTTGCACTGAACTGGTGGTGGGTTTAGTTTGTGTCCAAACAAACCAAACAACCAGCAACTGCTGCATTTTAAGTGCTGTCATGTTGAATCTAATTTGGAGATAAATTTCAGATGCACCCAAAGGCAAAGGTTTACCTGAAACTTTGAATATATCTTGCACATTGTGTATTTTTTCATTATCTTAAAAATGATGATATTGTGTACTCTAATTGATACTATGTACTCCAAATGAAATTACATTAGTGTCTCAGGACCCTGAGAAGGGTGGTAACATTCACATAAAATCATATTCAATTCAAAGTTGGTCCTCTCCTCAGTTTGTCCATTTCATTAGTTATTTCCTGTATTATCTTAGACTGTGAATATGATCTTTATCTATCACAGTTTGCACATGGTGACATGAAATACAATGAATATTTGATCAAGAGATGGATGTACGGGTTGAGAAAGTTAAAGGTCATGATCACGCCTTTCTGAAGTCGTGTTGTGGCTTCTGATGACTTGCAGACAGGCGGTGGAAATGGACAAAGCGATGCAGGAGTTGGGGAAGACTGTGACCGACCAGGACGTGAACATTTTGGCATCGCAGCACTTCGATGCCCAACAGGTAACCAGCAAGCCAGGCACAGTTATCGTCACGACCCGCTTTAGCGTTTACCCTCACATGAGGTTTGGGAAGGGCGCGAGCGAACAGCAGCGCGGTGGTCGCTTCGAAGTGAATGTACATCCAAATGATGTGGTCACTGCTTGTACCTTCTGGACCTCACTGTCATGTTCCTCATATGCCTAGGTGTTGGAGAATAAATGGGCCAGTGAGCTGAAACAGGTGACTGGTATTCAGAAGCAGGAGTATCAGGAGTGGGTGATTAAACTACACCAGGACCTGCAGAACCCCAACAACAGTGAAATAAAGTAGGTTCATCATTCTCCATACCTTTTAGGGGATTTACATCTGTGTTTGATGGAGTGTGTGTGAGGGAGAGTGTGTGCCCGTGTGTGTGTGCGTGTGTGTGTGTTAGCGTTGGTGTGTGTCAGTATGTGTGTCCATGTGTGCACTTGTGTGAGGAAGGCTACTCTGCCAGTCATATGATGAGAGCAAGTCAGGGGGCGAGGTTTGCTGAAAAAAAAAATCTGGAACAGAATCGAAATGAGCGAGATCAAGATAACGGACTATTGAGTCGGGTGGTTTGAGGCTTTGACAGAACGAAAGCCAGCAGATGTCTTGGGTTGAAAACCTGCAAACGCAGCAGGATGCAGAACAGGCTGAAAGATCTAAGATTTTTCTTGCTTTTCTCCTAGAAAATAAATTAGGTTACGGTGCATTTGCCCTTGACATTTGAACGGTGGAATGCTGAGGATGCTGGATGATTCTCAACATCTGCAAAGAACCATCCTGTATCTTACTTCTGCTTATTTATTTAATCTGGAGTGCTTAACAAATTTATTAGACCACCAGCCAATGTAAGGTTTATGCCACAGCTGCCCTAAATTAACAGTATTAGTAATGACCAAAATCATTTTTATGTTTCTGTAATAGTTAATCCACCACTATGCGCAAGCTCTTTAACTGAAATGATATTTTTAATGTTAAAACATAATTATTGTTGGTATTCATGCATTTTCAAATTTACTGTGTTGCAAAAAAGCAGAAAAAACACATTATTATTTTTTTATTGAGATGCAAAATAAGTTATTTTCTTGCATTCCTGAAAAGAAAAATTAATTTTAGTGGTTGCCAGAATGCAAGAATGCAAGCTGGTCAAAGCCCAAGGAGGCCATACAAGGTATTGCTTTTGTTGTTGTTGTTTTTGTTTTTATGTGTGAATAAGGACTATTTAGTGGTTCCAGCTCATTATTAGTCAAAGAAATAAAATAATTGGTAGCACTTTACAATAAGGGTACAACAATTAACATTTATTAATATTAGTTCATTAACTATCAGTTAATTAGCAGGTAAATAATGCGTTACATAGCCGAATAAGCATTACGCAAGCATAATTGAACAGTTATTACTTTTCTGTGTTTCCCTTATTGTGAAGTTGAAAACATGCCCGAAGTATCCCCTATGTAAAACGTCAAACTAATATAACCATAATATATAAAATAAAGCCTTAGTTGTTGTGAACATCATTTGTGAATGATTACCTATTGCAGGGGTTCCCAAACTTTTCCAAATCAGGGCCCACTTGAAAGTCTAAAAAATGTCCGCGGCCCACCTTTGTCCTATAAACAGTACATAGACGAAATTATGCATTCTCAGAACACTTAACCGCAACAATAATTGTTGTTGTAGTTGTTGTTAAGAAAATAAAATAAATTAAAAACAACAACGATAATTATTGTTGTTTTTTATTTATTATTATTTTTATTATTATTATTATTATAAAGATTCAGGATTGAAATGAAAGCAGGGGGATAAAGGAAGCCCAAACTTTTAATCTGTGGTGTACACACAAGACAGAATTAATTATCGAACACAGTACGTGCTCCTCCGATTATGACCCCCGGTCATGATGACCAGAAAGCTACGTTCCGAACATAAACTATATAAGGTTCCTGAAATATTGTGAGGCCAATAATACTCAATAGGTTATTACTTCTAAATATTTTTTAAAATCGTGCAATAAATATTTTGTAATAAAAATAATTAAAAATCATATTTGCAAAAATGAATAATATTTTTAATGACCTCTCACGGCCCACCTGCAGTACCACGGTCCCACACTTTGGGAATCACTGACCTATTGCATTAGTTAAATGTTAATTACCCGTTAGTAAATGTTTATTACTGCATTAACTAATTTTAATTGTTGTACCCTTATTGAAAAGTGTTACCAAATGATTTTTTGTTTTAAACAAGTTTTTGACAAATTTCTTAAATCTATGTGTGTTCTTGTTTTTTTATGACAGGTGGTCTAATAAATTTGTTTAGCTCTGTATATGTGATCATTTCTGAGGTTTTCTTTTTTTAGTACTTAATTAGATGACTTGGAAAAAGCCTGTAGACGGTAGCTCCTCACAGTACCATTGTTGAACCAGTAGGGTGCAGCATTCTCTCCGAAAGTAACATGATATTCCAGGAGATTCATTATTTTTCTGGATGGGTTGTAGAAGTATGAACATTACCTAACTGCAGCCATTGCATTTCCCATGGTGCTTATGAAAAGAACCAGGGTGTTAATCTCAATGCCCTGCATCTCTCAGTTTGCCCACCAAATTGTCGCCCTTATCGCTGACAGAGAATAATAGCCGTGGCATTACCCATGGGGGCCCTTGCCAGATTTCAGCATGTCGTGACTGTGCTCACGAGAGCCGTTTTGCAGCCCTGTGCCCTTCCCTTTCGGATGAAGGCCGCTTTTTGCTGACCGCGATGATTTTTCTCTCAGCGAGGAGATCAAGGTGCAGCCCAGCCAGCTGACTGAGGAGCAGGATGTGGGCGACAGGCGCTTCGAGGAGCAGCGACAGCTGGAGGAGAGCTTCACCATCCACTTAGGTAGCGCATCTCTACCGTTGAAAAGCGGCGGCGTATGCCAGAGTAAAAATAAACGCCTAACGACAGCCCTGGGATTAATGCTAGCCTCTTAAACCCAGCGTGACCTTTGAAGCGAAATGCTAAATGAGCCGCGCAGCCTCATCGCGGCCTGTTTTGTGTTTTGTGTTTTTCCGGAGTGCAGGGGCGCAGCTGAAGACCATGCACAACCTGAGGCTGGTGCGGGCCGACGTGCTGGACCTGTGCAAACACCGCGGGCGCGGCAGCGGCGCACTGAAGCTGCGGCGCCTGCAGACGGCACTCTCACTCTACTCCACCTCGCTCTGCGGCCTGGTGCTGCTGGTGGACAATCGCGTCAACTCCTACAGCGGCATTAAGAGAGGTCAGAGTCATGCAGGCCATGTCACAGGATTCTGCATTTACTGTGTGCGAGTCTGATAATAACTCAGTATTTGTGTTACAGAGACTCCGGAAAATTATTCCAGTGATGCAAGAAATTTGGAAATGTAATTATAGAATTATTTAGCAATTAAATTTTGGAATTTGCAGGCGCCAGCACCTAAATCTGCTCAGAGGGGTTAAAAGAGGCAATAAATCCCTCCAAAAAGACACATATCAAAACTGTTATGTTGCCTTGCACCATCTCTAACTGTCAGCCTTTATCGACCCTGGTTTGACCTCTCCCCTCTTGCACAGATTTTGCCACCGTGTCGAAGGAGTGCACAGACTTCCACTTCCCGAGACTCGAGGAGCAGCTGGAGGTGGTGCAGCAGGTGGTGCTGTACGCCCGGGCTCAGCGCAGCGGCAAGCAGAGGGAGCAGCCTGGTGAGCGAGTGACGGGTCCTCGCCCCGCCCACACACACGCACGCCGTACATCATGAGCCCCGGCCCCGCCTCCTCTGCCTGCAAATGGACACGCTTCCTGTGGCCGTGCCCTCTTCCTGGCTGTGGACAGCCGGACTTCCTGTGTAGGACTGTTATTTGCTAGGCTTGTTTATAGCACATAGCTGCTAGCGTACGGGGATGTGAGGAGCTTTCGGCATTCCGGCGGGGCCCACGGACTGTGGGGGACAGTTTGAGTTTGACGGGGCCCTGGAATACCGAGGGAGAATTACTGGCTGTTAGGGCTGAGGGGGCCCCACGCCACATGTCCCGCCCTTTCCCACAACGGTACCCACAAGCACAGTCCAAAATATCATCCCCTGCTACCTCAGCCAATCACGCCTCTGTTTCTTCATCCCTTTCCTGCTCTTTTTGCCAGTTGTTTTATGCACAGTCTGCATGAGCAGTCTGAGATAAAGGCCATTAGATTTTAGAGGCATTGTAGGCACGGTGACCAGCTGCGCGCAGCTGTCTGAAAGTCTTAACTGTGGCGTTCCCCCTGACTGCATGCAAAGCATCTACACTCATGCTAATGCTAATTGACGTATCTGACTTTGGGCAGCTGTGATTGACTTTAGCGAATTTGTGAAAGCTGTTCTGTCTGTGGATACTGTTGTGCCCACTGCAAAAAAAAATAAATAAATATAAATATATATATCAATAAAATCTTGCCAAATGGTTTAATCTTGTATTTAGGCTTAAAGTACTTATTTATATTTTTTTTCTCAGGAAAAAAAAATTCTGCCACTATCCTAAAGCTTCTGGATTTGTCCTCGGGGTAAGAAAATTTCACTTGTCCTGCGGACATAACTAGAAATGAGTCAAAATCAGTGCAAAGCAGTGCAACAGAATTTTTTCTGGGAAAATATTAGAAATAAGTGTTTTTAGTCAAAATATTAAAATGCTTGGTATGATTGTATTTATGCCACCGTCATATATGGCTGGGGACATGCAGAATTATGCTTGTCCATCCATGCCTACATACATACACCTGTATGAGGTTGATCATGTTGATGGGGGGATCATTTATCCACTTTGTCCCAAAAATGGTGAATTGACTTCGTTTAGCATGTGCTTATTAGGGACACTAAATATGTGCATCTCACACCTTGTTTTTGGGTTTTTAAATTTTTGATGTTTGTACCTTGGTAAATTTTGTCGAGTTTCCCTCCCTCTTTGCTGTAATTGAGGGTGTAGTCTATCCGCTACTAAAAAAACTGCTCAACAAAATTCATAAAGCTTCTAAATGTGATTTGTGGGGATCCAAATGATGTGCATCTCATACTTTCTTTCTGATTTTATTTTTGAGAACTTTTAAGGTATTTGAATGAAGGGGCATTTTGTTGAGTTTCTTAAGTGTTGGGGGCACCTCCTGGGTCCCATGGACACAAATTTCCTAGTTATTTTATTTTTTTTATTTATTTTTGTGTAGTCTGGCCAGCTCCACAGGGGCCTCTGTGCTGCTCTTGTGCACATTAGCTTGGTCCCCACTCATGGGTGGATTCTGGAGAGATTACAGGGGTCTGAGATCGTTCAAGTGAGAAGTATTACATTGAGACGACTTATGTGGAAATGTGCAAATATGTCAGGCTGAAGTAGTAATGCAGAGATCTGTCAAGGAAATAAGTGGGCCCTCTTCCGGTGGGGCCATGTTTACTTATCCAGTCCCCGAGCACAGGCCGAAATGAGGTCAACCGCGTGCCCAAACTGGGAACGCGGATGTGGTGAACAGGGGTGAGGCGTTTTTGGATGTGACTGCTTGTAAACCGCCGACACGTTTCTTATCGTGGCTTACTGTGCACAAGGAGACTCTTCTCTCAGCCGCCACTCGGAACATTCCGGCAAGCCCTCTTGACTTTATATGGCTGTTCCGTTCACGGGCATCATTGTTGCTTCCGTTCTTTAAGGGGGGGGGGGTAGGTGCAAATTCTGACTGCGATGGCTAATTACTGTTATACCTCTTTTTTCTTTACTCTTGCAGAGGTCCCCAGAAATGGAGCCAGTGATGATAAAGCCAAAAACCTTGAAAGAAATCCTTCAAACATTTTACCAGGCAAGAAGAATCATTAAATTGGCTTTTATTTTAGCTTTTATTTAAAGTTAGGTTTATAAGTACAAAACCCAAAACCAGTGAAGTTGGCACGTTATGTAAATCATAGATAAAAACAGAATACAATGATTTGCAAATCCTTTTCAACTTATATTCAATTGAATACACTGCAAAGACAACATGTTTAATGTTCAAACTGAGAAACTTTTTTTTTTTTGCAAATAATCATTAACTTAGAATTTAAAGGTAGCAACACATTGCATAAAAGTTGGCACAGGGGCCTTTTTACCTCTGTGTTACATCGCCTTTCCTTTTAACGACACTCAGTAAACGTTTGGGAACTGAGGAGACCAATTTTTGAAGCTTTTCAAGTGGAACTCTTTCCCATTCTTGCTTGATGTACAGCTTAAGTTGTTCAACAGTTCGGGGTCTCCATTGTCGTATTTTACACTTCAAAATGCGCCACACATTTTCAATGGGAGACAGGTCTGGACTACAGGCAGGCCAGTCTAGTACCCGCTGTCTTTTACTACGGAGCCATGCTGTTGTAACAAGTGCAGAATGTGGCTTGGCATTGTCTTGCTGAAATAAGCAGGGGCATCCATGAAAAAGACGTTGCTTGGATGGCAACATATGTTGCTCCAAAACCTGTATGGACCTTTCAGCATTAATGGTGCCTTCACATATGTGTAAGTTGCCCATGGCTTGGGCACTAATACACCCCCATACCATCACAGATGCTGGATTTTGAACTTTGCACCTATAACAGTCCGGATGGTTCTTTTCCTCTTTGGTCCGGAGGACACAACGTCCACAGTTTCCATAAACAATTTGAAATGTGGACTCGTCAGACCACAGAACACTTTTCCACTTTGCATCTGTCCATCTTAGATGAGCTTGGGCCCAGCGAAGCCGGCAGTGTTTCTGGGTGCTGTTGATAAATGGCTTTCGCTTTGCATTGTAGAGTTTTAACTTGCACTTGCAGATGTAGCGATGAAATGTAGTTACTGACAGTGGTTTTCTGAAGTGTTCCTGAGCCCACGTGGTGATGTCCTTTACACACTGATGTCGGTTTTTGATGCAGTACCGCCTGAGGGATCGAAGGTCACGGGCATTCAATGTTGGTTTTCGGCCTTGTTGCTTACGTGCAGTGATTTCTCCAGATTTTCTGAACCTTTTGACGATATTACGGACCGTAGATGATGAAATCCCTAAATTTCCTGCAGTAGCTCGTTGAGGAATGTTGTTTTTAAACCGTTTGACAATCAGCTCACGCATTTGTTCACTAAGTGGTGACCCTCGCCCCATCCTTGTTAGTGAATAACTGAGCGTTTCAGGGAAGCTGCTTGTATACCCAATCATGGCAACCACCTGCTCCCAATTAGCCCGTTCACCTGTGGGATGTTCCAAATAAGTGTTTGATGAGCATTCCTCAACTCTCTGTCTTTTTTGCCACTTGTGCCTGCTTTTTTGAAACATGTTGCAGGCATGAAATTCCAAATGAGCTAATATTTGCAAAAAATTACAAAGTTTACCTGTTCGAACCTTAAGTAACTTGTCTTTGCAGTGTATTCAATTGAATATAGGTTGAAAAGGATTTGCAAATCATTGTATTCTGTTTTTATTTACAATTTACACAACGTGCCAACTTCACTGGTTTTGGGTTTTGAATTAGAACAGTGGCCCAGCTTAAAATACTTGATCATTCCTACCCGTTTCACTGGATATGGATGTAAATATACCCTCCCGTGAGTCATCAGTACGCATTTTGTTCGGTTTCTCATCCATATGAACTTCACTATGGTTTAAAAATTTGGAATAACTTGTCATTTAAGTGTTTCTTGTTATTTTATTCAATAATTAGTAAAGGGGGGGGAAACATATTTGGTAAATTACAACCCCAAATCAGAAAAAATTGAGACAGTAATGATAAAAACTGAAAGGAGTGAATTTTAACTGCTCTTTGCAGATGTAGAGGCCAGTGGACATGGAGCTGCTCTATTTATGCATGCAGTTGCGCAAGCCAAGCTCGAACACGATATGGACGAGTTCAGTCCTATCCCTGTTTCCTAGGAGTTGCATGAATTGAACTCCTCAGCTAAGCCTGATGTACAAACCGCTCAATGTACTTGTCCATAGTGTCTATCCAGCTGATCAAAGAAATGATCTCCTGCGACAGAAAAATCATTGTGCTTTGTGGGAATCACTTCAGCTATAGTGAGCCAATGGTATCCCAATTAAGCAGTTGAGAAAAATCAGTTTTCTGATGCAAAAATTCGACATTGTAATGATATTATGTCATTTTACTATCAATTATAGTCATCAGATATCAAAAACGCGTAATTCCCTACTGTGGATTTACGAGAGAATTCCTCCAGTGATGAAATCTGCGCTCTGTTATATCCTCCCATTTACTGTCTTTGATTAGCCAGGCACTCAATTGCTTACTTGGGCCCATCTGTATAATGCACAGTTATAGTTCATGCCCCTTTGAAACTTCCCTGGCGCCCCACTGTGTGTGCTGGCTTTTGTTCCGACCACAGTTGTAATCTTAGGACTTATACAAGCTGTTGATTTGCCTTAATTGGGTGCACTCATGTTTAGAGCAGTTATTTGTCCTCTTAAGCCACATTTGAAAAATCTACGCATGCCATACAGAATTAAAATTTCATATCCACAATGAGATATGTTAGAAACCAGTATCACTGCAGAGAGAAACAATTTGACCGAACCCGTAGTCAATGTAAACAATCAATAGCTGAATTGTTGAAACTGTCCGCACATGGTTTCAAAAACCAACAATTTATTTGGCAAACAGTGAAGTCACACCTGTTTTGTTTCATGTTTATTTTATTAAGTTAAGGAAAATTATTTTGAAATAATTCAAAACTCCTGTGTTCAACAACCCAATTTGGAGCTTACTGATTTTCTCAGAGTCTAGTTTGATCTGTTTAGAAATGTTTTTGACCTGCAAATCCTCACAATATTGAAAATAAGTATAACACGTTTGAGGGTTTTTATTATTCATGGCACTGGATATGTCCATAAAAATGCAGCTAAAGGTAGTAAATAACTGTGCTAAACATGGAATGCAGCTAATTAAGACAAATCGACATCTTGTTAAGTGTCTAAGATTGCAGCTGTGGTTGTAACAAAAACCAGCATACCCAGTGGGGCGCCAGGAACGAGTTTGAGAACCACTGGATTAACAGTTTTCTTATCCAATTCCAGAGAGGTTAAACTTTGCAGAGTAACTGAAAGACCTTGATTGGAGCGTCAGAAAAGTATTCAAATTTTTCCATAACAGTACCTGGGTTGTATACTCTTAATGTTGTGCAAATGAAATTGACGCGATTGCACCAAAAAAAAGACTTCCAAAACTGCCCTGAAGTGCTCACTGACATTTATGTGGTTTAAATGAGATAAGGGCTTGGTCAATTGGAATTATTCCGAATGAAACCGGACTGGAGGGTTCCCTCTACCAAATAGTTCCATTTCTCTGGAGGAATTCAATGAAGAGAGATTTTTGTTCATTTTATGAGTAAGTGCAATGAAATATTTTTTTTCACTTATGGCCAGATGTCTAACTGGCTCGCTGTTTTTTACTTTTGGTTTACCAGAGCCATTATGATCTCAGAGCTTGTTTGCCGCATTGGTTAGTAAGAGTAACCATTAGTCTTTGCTAATAATACTGTATGTGGTGGCATTTTGCTCAGTGTGGTGCTCTGTTTTCAAATTTATACCATATTCAACAAAATCAAATGCGAAGGTTTTTGCTCGTTTAAAATGCGAACAGCTCAAGCACTTCTGTAGACCCTCTGCTACATTCGTTGCCCCATTCTGTTCAATCTAGGGTTGCATATGGCCTGCATTTTCCTGATAGTGGAATGTCTGTTCTGTCATAATAAGTTATATTTCAGATAATACTGAGCTAGTGAGTTATACTTGTTCCTTATAAGGTGTGGAAAGTGTTTATATAAGGTTGCAAGCTCGGAAGTGGGAACTGCTAGCTTTTCATTGCAGGGTGAATGTTCATACCATTAAATGAGCAGTAACTTTAATGAGTATTTGTGCAGATTTGAGGGACTCTGAAGAAAAATGGGCAAAGTTTTAAACTTTATCATGGAGAAAAGGCATGTTTTGGTTTTCGAGAGGTTACTGGTGACCATTGATGTCCAGCTGCACCGAGTTTGATAAACTCATTTTAATTCAGCCAGAAAATCATTCATGTTGAATTTCATGCGGCACAAGTTGAGTTGTGTTAAATATATTATTATTCTATAATTTGACAGTGTGCGATATTGAGAGATCTGAGAGTTTCGGGAGCCACCTGGAGAGCTGTCTTATTTGGCTTCTAAAGAGTAGATAATTTGGAATTTCATGCTCAGAGGAAGAACAGTTGTGGTCAAGGAGTAAATGATCCCAAAAATGTATAGTTTTAATCCCTAGCCATTTTTCAGTTCTCTGTATTATTATTATTTTTATTTTTTTAATTTCAATGCTGAATTTTCATGTAAATTTTTTATGTTTGCAGCCCTTTTTCTCTGCCAAAATCATGAAAGAAACTGAATTACGATGGAATTATAAATGTCACTACTGTCTTGACTCAGTCGAGCCATTCCTTTCCTCTCTGCGAAGCTGCAATCTGGAATTATAAAGCCTTAAATAAGGTAGCACACGAATAGCCAGATTTGGCTTCTGCGCAAAGGGGTTAAATCAGCTTTGTCCTGAATTTACTGTAAAAAATACAGCAGTGCAATGTCTGATGTTTCACTTTGTTGATTGTATTGATTTTTCAAAATAACTTCCTCTTCCCATCTTGATTCTTGCGACATATTTCAAAAAAGTTAAGAAAGTAAAGTATTTGCCATTTTATGATGTCACCAACGGTCCAAATTAAGGCTCGTCCTGGAGGCCATTTGAACCCGTGACCTTCAAACCATCATTACTCGATTACTTGGCAACAAACACGCCAATGGCACTATAATTTTGGGTAACGCTATTTGAGATGTATAGGCCGCTACTCGGCCTCATCGCGATGTGGCCTTATTTTACAATCTATGCATGCATGGATTCTGAAGAATGTTTTTTTGGGGGGACGTAGTCAAGGCGGGGGGCATTTGTTGTTAAGGCGGCCGCCCTAACTATAAAGCGCTGCATGAAACCCTGGAACAACATACTATTTTTTCCAGAATTTTTTGAGTCGGTCCAGTTTTGACCAGTGGACCACTTTGCACAGACTGACCCTTATGGTTTGGTTGGTTCTGTTGATATAGCACAAAATTTCCTCCATTTTATCCGTATAAAATGATTCTAAACCTTTGAATAGTACTGTATGTAGGAATTCCAGTCTTCTAAAATTGGGTGACTGTCCATCTATTCATGGAGGTCACTCATACATCTGAGACACCTTAAAATTTCTGGAGTTTGACATTTTGCTGATGTCAGTAACCAGTCACGCTACTTATTTCCGGCAGGCGAGTTCTACATCACCCGACACTCCAACCTGTCGGAGGTACACATTGTGTTCCACCTCTGCGTGGATGACAACGTCCGGTCAGGCAACATCACCGCCCGCGACCCGGCCATCATGGGCCTGCGGAACATCCTGAAAGTCTGCTGCACCCATGACATCACCACCATTACCATCCCCCTGCTGCTTGTGCACGATATGTCCGAGGTGAGTGGTGGAAGAGCCACGTTCCCAGCACAGAGCGTCTGGAGCCGTTTGCATGTCTTACAATGGCTGTACTTAAATGCTAGCAACAGTAGCTGATTACAAAGGCTTGTTCACGGAGAGGAGAAGGGATTTAAAAAAAAAAAAAAACTTGGGGAATTGGAATCTGTTAATCTGTATAAATCTTTAAGGAAACTTCTATAAGAAACACATGGTGAAATAACTGCCAAAATACAACTCTGCTTCATCTCAGATCATTTAGTTGTTACACTGTTTTGCCTTGTTTCCCTTTTTCCCTTTTCTTTCGGCTCTTATCTCTCTATTTCATTATAATTATTACTATTATTATTGTTATTATTCATTTGTTTTCTCTCCTTTTTTCTTCCTTTGTGGTTTTTTTCCTTCCTTTCCCCCCTTTTTTTGTTTATTTTATTTTCTCTTCTTTTCTATTCCTTTTGTTGATGTCTTTGTCTAATATTATTGTATGTATATTACTCTGTAAATCAACTCCACAACTCACTACCCATTTATTTGTCTGGTCACATATTTGTTTGTATGCACTTCTTGGTGAATAAAGGTTAAAAAAAAAAAAACTGTAGCTGATTAACCCAAGCAAGAACTGCTCCAGCACAAACTCTTATGCATTATGAGTGTGGTTTATGTCCACCTATCGTTACCTTGGTAGGGTAGACTAGTTCACCGAGGCCAAAATGATCTTGTAGCTTAGCTGCCGAGGTTGTGTATTATGCAGGGGAGAAAAATACTGTGAAGACATGGTATTATATGCCTAGTCATTGTTGTATTGATTACATGTTGTTGACGGCACCTGAACAAGGTCGAGTCACAGTTCCTCCAGTCTGTTGAGAAATTCCTGGAGGATGACAGTCGCTTAGGTTTGGCCTGGCCGTGATTTAATGTGCGCACATCAGCGGTAATGCGTGGCAGAGGGAACTTCGTGTCTAATTTCCGTATAGTCATTGCTGTTAGAGCAGGTCCCAGGAGAAAGGTGCCTTTGATCTGTTAATGAATTACGGCTCATCCCGTTTTATATTGCAACCGCACTATTTTCCATTTCCTCCCCAGGGGGCTGCGCTTTGAATGAGCTGATGTCTGTATACCTAATGAAGCTGGCCTCCGCTCTTGCTGCGGTTAGATAAATGATGGAGAATGAGAACATTATGATTGCGGCAAGATTAGAACATAAACAAGCTCTAGCCATTAATGTGTCTGGAGCTGTTGACTCTACAGATGGCCATTAGCATCACTCTTCCCATGGTGAAACAGTGGCTTGGGCCACAGGAAGTTGCCCACATAGCCTGACAGCTAACCTAAGCTGGCTCATTTCGGACCTCGCATGTCGCAAAGCAATTGGAATCTATGTATTTATTTATGTACATGCTGTGTACTACTCAGTAGCAAGTTATAGTTTACTTCAATAACCCTTGTAGGTTTTGTGACGCAGTCCATTTACGTAGTTTATTCAAGTGGCGGTGGAGAAATGGCTTTTGTGGCGCTGATTTGTATTTGCATTTCCATGTTGCTGCACTTTCTAAACAAGCCAGAGCTAGGTAGGCTCCATGGTGCGTGTTAAGGATTCAAAGGCTTACATACAGAGCGTGCCTGTGTCTGCATCAGCTCTAGCAGTCGGGAGTCAAAGCACTCATGTGCGTTTATCAACATAAAGGTCAGCACTAATTGAAGCAGTTGACTGTATTAAACTATATGAGTTTCCAGTAATGAACCATTTTGAAAGAGAACTACATTACGCTGAGGGACGTGCTGAGTTTAGATGAGGTGAAGAGAGGCATAAACTACTCTACAATTATTTATATTGCAGTTTTGTGCTGTTACTCAGAATTATGTCAAACAAGGAAAAAAAATCATAAGAAATGAGTTTGAAAAAAATTTCGAGCACACTGACTTCAAAATGTTTTTTGCTTGTTCCTGTGGTGTAATAGCTGCACATTTGTGCTTCCTGTCTTGAGTCCCGACATGAACGTATTCTTTGAGTAGGAGTCAGATTATGTGCTCCACCGTGTTATGTCGTCTGAATTGATTATATACGTCTCTTTTCTGTATATAGACTCGGAAATCCGGTTGTAAGGCTGTAGAGGAGGTGCTCTGAGAGCGCTCTGTTGGCTCAGGGCTCAGGTTTCTGTTGGTCATAGTAGGCCCCAACCACTGCGAAACCACGGTGACCACCAGCCGCTGCTGCCCTCCCCGAGTTCAGAGTAGGCCGAACAAATCGCTGGGCGCTTGATTGCTGTTCCGGACTGTGTTTTCATACCTCCTGTCCTCTTTTTCCTGTGTGAAGCCATTTGACGAGTGTTTGTGTGCGCGCTCACGTCCGCCACGGGCCTAATTGCTGATTTCTGGGGAAGTGAATCAGCTGAGAAAAAGAACTTTCGAGGTGTGGGGAGGGGCGGGGGGGAGCGTGCAGAGGTTTGGCTGCACTGTGCGGTGGCTCATGGCAAATCATACTCTCCTCCCCCCCGCAGGAGATGACCATACCCTGGTGCCTGAAGCGAGCAGAGCTGGTCTTCAAATGCGTGAAAGGTGAGTGGGCAGGTGAACCTGCTCAGTTCTTCACTACGTTCTTCTCTTTTGCCCTCGGTTATTCCATTGGCCTGCGCTGACGTCTTTTCAGTCAGCTGAGTCACATTTTCCGCAGATCTGGAAACCGATATGCGATTGGTGGAAATGGAGGGCCTTAGTGTGGGTAGACGGGCGGGGCTGACCAACCAATTGGGAGAGACCACAAGGAACTTAACAATGTTCCCTGAGACAGTAGCTGAATTTTGACTCTTTGGTTTATGAAGCTGAGTGTTAGCTTCCTGTTTCCCTTCAGGTTTCATGATGGAAATGGCATCTTGGGATGGCGGCGTCTCGCGGACGGTTCAGTTCCTGGTTCCGCAGGTGAGGGGTGTGTGTGCGTAGGGGGGGTGGATTAGGGGTGTGACGCCAGGCGGCCGCAGTAGTCTGCAGTGCCCGGCCCTGCCTGACTCGGTCGCTGACTCCAGCATTGTGTCGTCTGTCTGCAATGAGCGGCTGCCTCGCTGCTCTCAAGGAGACAGGATGACGCAGCAGCGGGGATCGAGGCGTCTCTCCCAGTGAATAGTAGAGGGCGCCATTCCAAGTCTAACTCACTGCAGGTTTGCATAGCTGCCTGTTGGCAATTTGGCGTCTCTCCTTGCTCCACTTAATGCCGTAACCTGTCCCTCATAAACACCCAAATTGGTTCTGTCTGCCGTGCACGGAAATCCTGGTTCCGTCCCCGCGGCAACCTGGAGTCACTGTTGCGGCGCTGGTACTAACATCAGACTTAGTGCTGTTTCCATAAACAAAGAAAAAACCCCCCCCCCCCCTTACAGCGAGAGGCTCACTTCCGTACATTACCACTCAGTTAACCATTTTTTCGACCTCAGACCAGGCAGCTGCAGATAGAGACAGTAGCTAATATTTCAGTCACTTCAAGCAGAGGACGATGGTGACTTTTCCAGCTTGCTTCTCTGCCTTCGAATTAAAAGTTTTAAATGAGCAACATCTAACTTTCACAGATGGCTTTTTTCAGGTCTCAAAGTATTTTTAAATTGATCAGTTGGGGTAATAATCCTCTCCAACATTTTCTGTTCATTTCACTCACAGGTTTCATTTATTTCTCTCTATCCCCTGGATTACAAACTGTCCTGAAAATGGCATTAACAAGCTTTTTTCATTTCCCTAGTAGGTTCTTTAATATCTCACCGCTCGTCCCATGAATAACAAAAGGTCGCAAGTGACATTCCTGATGACTTCGTGGTGCAGAAAAACGCGTTTCATCAGGAAATGTCCCTTGCCACCTTTTGTTATTCATGGGACGAGCTTTCCAAACGCCTATTTTTTGGAAGATATTTAGGATGAATACGTGGAATCTTTTCTTGTTGCAACCGAGTTATATCTTGGCACTGATGGGATGCAATAAGTGATTAAATAATTGAAAAAATAGTGAAAAATATGAATTCCTGGCCCCTTTGTTTCTGGGTGATTTCTGATGGTGCTGACCCACACTTTGAGTGATTTCACAGATTTTGTTTTTGTATTTTAAAAATGTTTCCTGGTTATATTATGACTGGGGTACAGTATGAGTGCAGTGACTGAGTGTGTGAATGAGCCCTGCAGCTCTGTGTAAGCACTGCAGCAAACTGCTGTCCCAGATTCTCACTGCAACACACTGCACTGTTTCCTTCTGGTCATTATCTGATGAAAACACAAACCTATTTCCCTAAGCTCATGTAAAAGAATTTTAATACTCAACCCGCTCTTACACGCACTTTCATTCTATTGCACACGAACACACACGCTCAAGTACTCCAAGACCCTCTCATGTGCGCACACATACAGATGCACGCTCTACACACACTCACAAACATGCACTCGCCGTAATTATCTCGCTCGGAATTGCATGTGCTTATGCAGGCATTCAAACACTCTCACACACAACCTAGAATGCGCGCGCACACACACACACTCACACACTCAGGTTTATCTCACCGGGAATTGCACATGTTCACATGCTTGCACTTGCTCTCTCTTGCACAATAACACACCCATGCAGTCTGACGCAAACTTGCACTCTGGGTTTATTTTTTTTGTTGAGAATGGCACATGTACACACTTGCTCACATACAGACTCTCACACACAAACCCCCCCCCCCCCCCCATGCACTCACAAAAACACACACGCTGGGTTTATCTCACTGGGAATGGCACGTACACACATACAAACTCTCTCAAACACTAACTCGCACCTATCCCCTCACACACACACACACACCTGCACACGTATACATGCATACACACACACACAAACTCTCACATAGTTTATCAGGCAGCGGTTGAGTGTGGGGACACAGGGTCTGGATGATGTGTTGGCAGAGCGAGGCGTGGCTGCCCTCGCTGACAGGCTCAGGTGATAAAGCCTATCAAAGGGCTCCGTCCCTGTTCCCAGAGCCTGACCTTACACACCAACACCTTTCAAAATAGCAGTGGAGAAACGGCGTCCTTCTCTGCTCCTCGTCCGGGAATGCACATCTAAATATACGCACCGTCTGACTGCTTCGCGGGTCACGCTCATAATCTAATGCTTATTCCAGGGCCTTGTTTGCGGTAAACCTGTGGTGCAATGCAATTTAGTTCACACGCAACCCACCGCAGTCCGATTACACAGGAGCACCAGTCTTCATGTTACGTCGCACTGGAAACACTTGTATTTTTTTACGTACTTGCCGTCCTTACCTGCATTTGTGTGGTCATGCCATGGGGACGAAATGATGAGAGCACTCTATATTATGCATTTTGTTATTTCTCTGTCATTTGTAGCAAGTTCAACTTACAAGCCCTTGCTCAGCAGGCCTTGATGTATGTCCATTCATTAACATAACTACTAAGGTGTTACTTTGGCGTTTACCATTGTTGACCTTTTGTTTTGACTGTTTTGATTTAACCCTAAAGTGTTCTGGAGCTAAAATGCTTGCAGTTACCAGCAGTGATTTTTTTTTTTTTTCGTCAGCAGTTGAATGTTAGGGTAAAGGTTTGTTGTAATGAATATCAGGTGTTTCCTTGGCCTTTACGCATATACTTTTGTTCTCCCTGTTTTTAACAACCTGAAACCAAATTTTCTCAGTATTGGAGCCCTAAGGCCCCACTTTTGTCGAATACCCCACGTCCGTAAGCACGCAACTTTTTCGAAATAATTGGATTTTTAGCTGATACTCCCAACAGGCTTACAATGGTAGTGAATCGGGCATTGCGTTGCCATGCAAAGAAATCACTATTTATTTCATCATGAACAAGGCTCAAAGTAGCTCCACACTTCATCTGTAGAATTCCGAGGGCCCTGAAATTTAAAACGAGGCACTGAGAACTTTGAAAATGCACGTTAGTTTATTAAAAAATACTATTTATGCAAACAGTTCCTCGATTTAGTTTCCAGTCACCTCCATCTTGAAAGTCACGATAAGTCGATTGATGAGCACGAAGGAATAGGAGGAATAGGGGAACAGATTGCAATCTATTCATTCGTGCTCATCAATCGACTCATCGTGACTTTCAAGATGGAGGCAACTGGAAACTACATTGTTACTACAATTGCGTGTGCACCATTGCTGCAGATACGCGCGTAGAATCTAGCTTGGCCGGACACGCACACACACACACAAATTATTTTCTACGTTGTTTTTTTAGGCAGACGATGGGAATTCTTTTAATTGTACCCTTTTGTATTCATAAACTTGCTGAGTGCATGTCCTAAGCTCTTTCATTTGGGCAGTACAGCCCAGTACAGACAGGTTTCAGTTTCAGCCTACAATGCTCATTTTGCACCGCGATAAGGCAGACAATGAGAGCACACCCTCAGCGCCATCCACTCAAAATGGGACATAGTTAATACGGAGAGAAAATAAGAGAATTGAAACTGGTTCTAAATCCTGATTTTGTGCTTCTTTGTGCTGTTAGCTTTAAAACTAGGGAACTGTCTGAAATTGTTTAAAAAAGTGTAAAATGTGGAGCCAATAAGAACATGTTCATCTTGTAGACCTGATCTTACCCTTGCTGGGTGTACTGTGGTATGCTGGTGTTGCTCTGTGCTCTGTGATTCCCTGACTCATAGTTGGGTGGATTGTGGGAAATTCTGCTGTTCTGGGGGCCCCGGTGGGCTGACGGACTCTGTCCTTCTTCTGCATGCAGAGTATCTCTGAGGAGATGTTCTACCAGCTGAGCAACATGCTTCCCCAGATTTTCCGGGTCTCCTCCACCCTCACGCTGACATCCAAGCGCTGACCTCGCCCTGGGGGACCCCCACACAACAACACCACCCGAGCAGCCTCCCAGCACTCCATCTACTCATGCACAAGACGGGGCGTGTCTGGGCTTTCGCGTCAGGGAGGGTCCTGCCGCGACCGATGCGATTGTTTGCAGAGCTGTGCGGTTGCCCGGGAGGTCTGCCTCACACCTCTGAGCTCGCTGCATCTCTGCAGCCCGTCCCGCCCCCGCATCAACGCCATCGCCACATCACGACGATATCAAACCGCCTGCCGTGCTGCTGTCCTCACATTTACAATTCCACTGAGGCGGCTATCTGCAATGCAGAGGCTCTTGCACTTCTGCAGTGATAACACTTCATGCGTGTAATCTTTTTTAAGATAAAAAAAACTTTTTTAAACTTTCCATTGAACCCTCGGAGTAATATAGTGGATAAATTCACCCTTGAGTTAACCTGTGTAACTGTTTCCAGCTCCCTGCGTTTGTTCACTGTAGGTGCAAACTTACTGTTTAAAAGGCACATTTTTGCTGATGCAGAAACCTCAAGCTCGCTCGTGTCTCTGCTGCATTGCAGTGTATTTCCGATTTGACCAGTAATTTAGGATAAACATTACCCATTTAGGCCACCAGAGGGCAGTATTCTCAACAGAACGGTACAGTTGAGCGTTTCATCCAGCCTTCCTTGAATAAACTTAAGTTTGCTCATGTCAGCTATTGGTGATGTAAACTTAGTGGTGGAACACAGAGTTTGTTAAAATATTGTTTCATCGAACTGTGGAAGCAAACTGCCCTGTTTGTCTAGCATATTTCTCATGGAACATTCTGTTTTGTCAATGTGGTAGTACACAAAAACTGCATTGTGGGAAGAAAGGGCAACATGCCTGTGTATGCACTACATAAACGTGTATTGTATAAACGTATTGTTTGAACAGTGATGTGTGATTTAATTAACCTCCTCTGGTCAGCATACATATGAATTTCTAAAACTTAAATTGCTTATAAATGTGGTACGTATGAATGTGCCCTCGTTAAAAAGTAATACCATTATTGTGAACGATGGTTGGACTTGTTCAAATTGAATTTCCTCGCCAAATTAGACTCATTAGCGCATTCTGCTGAGAGAAAGGCCTTTGAATGCAGTGTTTGATTGTGGCACTGACAGAAAGTATTTTGATCTGAGAATTTTTATGTCTTAATGTTTTCCAGTTGCAGTTTAAGGTATTGACACAAGCACTTACTTTGTCCACCTGCACAATAAACATTTTTTTCCATGAAAAAGAAAGAGTGCTCTTTTTTGTAAAAGTATTTATCCCTCTCACCAGTGCCTTGTACATGGGATATTGGCTGCTGTTACAGTTCCCGACTTCTCCCAGGTATGCCTGTCTTAGCTTTTGACATTCAGATAGGAATTTTTGACTGTTCCTCCAGTAGACAAGTTAAAAGTTAAACATCACTGAGCAGAAATTTTCAAATCATACTGCAGATTTTCAATGGGTTTTGACCTCTTTTGATGTGGACATTATACAGCACTGACTTTCAAGCCATTCCTTTGTAGTTTTTGCTGTGTCATTGGAGCCATTTTTCTGTTAGAATGTGTTTTTTTTTTTTTTCTCCCCTAAATGCACAGAGATTTTTGCTTGATATCGTCCTTGAATTTAAAAATTCTCTGTGACATTTTTCCTCATATCAACTCAACCACCCAAGACCATTCTTGACTGAAGGGATTTTTTAGTTTATTTGGTGGATTTCTTACAGGGACCTTGTACACAAACATTTATCATAGCAGAAGAGATGCTTTGTACCAGATTTAGCTAAAAGCTATTTTCTGTCCGCAGTCCCTGAGCAGGTAAAACAAAGAAGTATAAGCATATATTCACATACCCCCACAACAACAATACCCCCCCCCCCCTCCATAAAACAATATAAAAATCCCCCCCACTGCACCCCACCCCACAAAACAGTATAAAGTCAATAAATATTAGAAGACATGCATATAAATGAAAGCATATGATTTGTGCTGACAAGACTGGCTGTTTAAAATCCATTTTTTTTCATTTCTCTAGAGAAAATGGGAATCTGCACAGTTTTTTAAGCTGTTAGGAAGAGTGTTCCATGATTAAATTGCTCTAAAAGAAAAAGCTGTTTGCGCAAAGGTAGTGCAGCGCTCAGGCAAACTACATTCTCCCCTTGTCGATCTAGTAGCTCTGCCCATTCGCTCCGAGCAAAGTTTGACAAATGTGCTTAACGGTGGCGGAGCAGCATGATGTATTATCTTATGTAACAACTGTATGTTAGAATACAAAAGGACATTATTAAAGCTAAGCAAGTTACACTTGTCTAGTACAAACCCAAAACCAGTGAAGTTGGCACGTTGTGTAAAGCGTAAATAAAAACAGAATACAATGATTTGCAAATCCTTTTCAACCTATATTCAATTGAATACACTGCAAAGACAAGTTACTTAATGTTCGAACAGGTAAACTTTGTAATTTTTTGCAAATATTAGCTCATTTGGAATTTGATGCCCGCAACATGTTTCAAAAAAGCTGGCACAAGTGGCAAAAAAAAGACTGAGAGAGTTGAGGAATGCCCATCAAACACTTATTTGGAACATCCCACAGGTGAACGGGCTAATTGGGAACAGGTGGGTGCCATGATTGGGTATAAAAGCAGCTTCCCTGAAATGCTCAGTCATTCACAAACGAAGGATGGGGTGAGGGTCACCACTGAGTGAACAAATGCGTGAGCTGATTGTCGAACAGTTTAAAAACAACATTCCTCAACGAGCTATTGCAAGAAATTTAGGGATTTCATCATCTACGGTCCGTAATATCGTCAAAAGGTTCAGAGAATCTTGAGAAATCACTGCACGTAAGCGACAAGGCTGAAAACCAACATTGAATGCCCGTGACCTTCGATCCCTCAGGAGGTACTGCATCCAAAACCGACATCAGTGTGTAATGGACATCACCACATGGGCTCAGGAACACTTCAGAAAACCACTGTCAGTCACTACAGTTCGTCGCTACATCTGCAAGTGCAAGTTAAAACTCTACAATGCAAAGTGAAAGCCATTTATCAACACCCAGAAACGCCGCCGGCTTCGCTGGGCCCAAGCTCATCTAAGATGGACTGATGCAAAGTGGAAAAGTGTTCTGTGGTCTGATGAGTCCACATTTCAAATTGTTTTTGGAAACTGTGGACGTTGTGTCGTCCGGACCAAAGAGGAAAAGAACCATCCGGACTGTTATAGGCGCAAAGTTCAAAAGCCAGCATCTGTGATGATATGGGGGTGTATTAGTGCCCAAGGCATGGGCAACTTACACATATGTGAAGGCACCATTAATGCTGAAAGGTACATACAGGTTTTGGAGCAACATACAGTATGTTGCCATCCAAGCAACGTCTTTTTCATGGACGCCCCTGCTTATTTCAGCAAGACAATGCCAAGCCACATTCTGCACGTGTTACAACAGCATGGCTCCGTAGTAAAAGAGTGCGGGTACTAGATGGCCTGCCTGTAGACCAGACCTGTCTCCCATTGAAAATGTGTGGCGCATTATGAAGCGTAAAATACGACAACGAAGACCCCAAACTGTTGAACAACTTAAGCTGTACATCAAGCAAGAATGGGAAAGAGTTCCACCTGAAAAGCTTCAAAAATTGGTCTCTTCAGTTCCCAAACGTTTACTGAGTGTCGTTAAAAGGAAAGGCAATGTAACACAGTGGTAAAAAGGCCCCTGTGCCATCTTTTTTGCAATGTGTTGCTGCCTTTAAATTCTAAGTTAATGATTATTTGCAAAAAAAAAAAAAAGTTTCTCAGTTTGAACATTAAACATCTTGTCTTTGCAGTGTATTCAATTGAATATAAGTTGAAAAGGATTTGCAAATCATTGTATTCTGTTTTTATCTTCGATTTACATAACGTGCCAACTTCACTGGCTTTGGGTTTTGTTTATCACAATAATGGAACTGGATAGATTTCTTGTCTAAAACTTTAAGTGCTTGCTTGTGAAGTGACTGAATGGATCCCAAGGCAGTCTTGTTAGTTTGTGGCCAATGTGACATACAGTAATGGAGGTGTGATATGATCAATGCATTTAAGTATGTCTTGGAAGCTTCAAATGTTAATGAATGTCTAATGAAAGTTTGTGTTAATGAAAGTTTTTAAATATGTTTTTTAAAGATGATTGTTGAGTCTAAAATGACTCCTAAGTATTTAAACTCCTCAACATTTCTAAATTGTTTTCCCTCCACATAAATGTTTGGGAACTTGCTTCCCCTGTATTTATTTCTAAAGAACGTGGTGACTGTTTTCTCTATGTTCAGTGTGAAACATGAATCACCCAACCACTTTGACACTTTTTGCATGGTTGTTGTGAGTTTGGCAGCCACCTGTTCAGGGTTTTTACCATTTGAAAATATCACTGCATCATCAGCATACATCAAGATCTCCACTCCGTTACACACCGATGGAAGGTCATTGATGTATACGCTGAACAACAAAGGTCCCAAAATGGAACCTTGTGGCACTCCCATGGGAACCGATCTTACAGATGATGTTTTATCTTTTATCCTAATGCACTGAGAGCGATCAGACAAATAAGAACAAATCTAATTTAGTGCACACTTGTGGACAGCTGAAATGGGCTAACTTTGAGAGGAGTACTTGGGGGTTAACGGTGTCAAATGTCTTCGCAGGTCTAAAAATACAGCACCTACTACTCCTCTTCTGTCAAGATTAGCCTTGAGGACTTCAATAAAATAGCCACTTGCAGTATTAGTTGAGTGATTAGCTCTAAAACTAAATTGCATGGAATGGAGTACTTTTTACGCATTGAAGCGGCCTGTCAACTGTTCAGCCACTGCCTTCTCAACCACTTTTGAGACGGCAGGTAGTATACTGATTGGTCTGTAATTACTTATTTGCTGCTTGTCCCCTGATTTAAAAATGGGGGCAACAATAGCCGTTGTGAGTGAACTAGGAAATATGCTTTCCTCTAGTGATTTATTTGTAATATTTGTGATAGATGTATTTAAAATGTCTTTAAATTTCTTTAGCAGGGAGGTATCAAAATCCCCAACTCTTTTGCTTTGGAGTTTGATACTGTTGAGAAAATTGTATATACTTTTTGTTTATCCATATATGTAAAACACAGGGTGGATTTATTCATTAAAACCTTGTTTAGTTGGGTTGCTTGTTTAGAGGGGTTGCCACCCAGTTCTACTACGGAATTAATGAAATAAACATTAAAACAGTTGACAGCTTCCAGACTGTCATTCTGTATAGCACCATTTATTCTGAGCTGTAGGATGGTGATGCCTGTGTCATGGATTGTGGTTGTTCTGCACCGAAGTCATCTTGCTTTGGTATCACACCTAAGAGTTCAAGTTCAGTCTCATCATAACACAGAATCTTCTAGAAGCTATTAGGGTCTGTCAGCTGTAAGTAAGGGTAGGTCTTTCTGAAATGGCTTTTATGTCTCTTTCTCACCAAAAGGCCAAATAGCTGAAAAATATTGTTTATCCCTGGATAGTTTCCTCCAAATCAGCCAATGACATTCATTCATTACTGTTTAGATTAACTTGCCGGTTTGTGTATGTATTGCACGTTCCACTTAAAAAGATCGAGACAATTATTATGACCAAGGATTTGTCCTGCCAAAGGCTGTGACAGCAGTTTTGAAGCAGCTATTTGCAAGCAGCTTTGCGGCTGTCAGCTGGCAGAAAATGTGAACCCATAGCTGACTCACTCCCAGCAGTATGCCTCCCTGGAGCAGTGTCTTAAATCCACACTATTATCACTGCCTTTACTGCATATAGAACCTCCCTTCTAAAATCTTTATGATGAGTCGAGACAATGATTGGGTTACTCTTAAACAGTCAGAACTATATGAAGCCAATCAAAATCATCATTCAGAGGTAAGGTCTCTGGTTCCTTTCTCTGTATGATTTATTGGGTTAATATGAATTCCAAACCAATGGCTCTGCTAGCTATGGGGATCAGTCACAAAATTAGAACCACTTAAAAAAAAAAAAAAAAATGAAACACCTGCCTAATACAGTGACGGTTCCCCTTGTGCTGCCAAAATAGCTCCATCAAACTGACGTCACTTCAATTCTAAAACTCAGGGTTTCCCATTAGAACATTGTGTGTGAATGTGAATGAGTGTGTGAAGCTTTAAGTGGGCTAGATACTAAAAAATCTGCGGGTCCTGACAACTTTGAACTGTTTTACCTAAAATTAGCTGCAGTCTTTATAGCAGAACCACTCACTTATATTTTTAATCTCACAATAACAACTAATGTGATTCCTAAAATATGAAAATCAGCCTATGTTCTCCCTCTGCTAAAAGGGGGAGATGCTGCCTCATTAAATAACTTTAGGCCCATCTCTAAATTGTCAGTTCTCTCCAGAATCCTTGAACAGTTTGTAAGTGAACAGTTGAAGGAATTTTTATGCAAAAATTACTTACTAAGTAATCACCAGTCTAGTTCAACATGGCACTATTACTGCTACTATGAAAGTAGTCAATGACATCATTGGCATATTGGATAAGAAACAGAGTTGTGCAGCTTTGTTTATTGACCTGACCAAATCTTTTTATACTATTGACCATTCTATTCTGAAACACAGGATAACGAATATTGGAATATCCAACCAGGCTGTGGGATGGTTTGCTAAATATCTCTGAAAGATCTCAAAGTATCCAATTTGATGGGCTCACTTCTAACTGGTTAAATATTAGAAATGGAGTACCCCAGGGGTCTGTTTTGGGTCCTCTGTTATTTTTTATTTATGTTAATAATTTGGGATAAAATGCAGAATATGTGAATTTTCATTTTTATGCGGATGATACAGTGATCTATTGTACTGGTTCCACCATTATACAGGCTCTTACCAAATTGCAGAATGTTTTTAATATTATACAGGCTCAACTGTCACATTTAAAGTTGGTTTTAAATACTGACAAAACAAAAGTAATGCACTTAGAAGTCAGTAAGCAATGAGGATATTATTACTGCTGGGGGAAGGAAGTTAGAAGTTGTCTCCAGTTTTAAATATCTCGGTATCTGGCTTGATGACTGCCTGTCTTTTAAACTCCAGGTTGAAAATCTGGTCAAAAAATTGAGATTGAAGTTGGGTTTTTATAGAAATAAGTACTGTTTCTCTTTTGAGGCAAGAAAGAAACTGGTTTCTGCTACTTTTTTTAACAGTAATTGACCATGGTGAGTTTTTATACATGCATGCACCTGCATATTGTTTACAAAAGTTAAATAGTATTTATCACAGTGCATTGTTTTTTTTATGACAAATTCTTAAGCCCTTACACATCATTGTACTCTTTATGCCAGGGCTGGTTGGCCATCTTTGACCATGCGTTGGCTCAGTCATTGGTGTTTGTTTATTTATAAAGCTATTTTAGGTAAACCTTCTTATATTTTTTCATTGATTGCTCTGAAATCTGATTGTAGATATAATTTGAGATCTGAAGATGTGATTTTATTGTCTGTCCCAAGTACACGGACCAAATTGGGAATGAAAGTGCCCTGCTCCCCTCACCTGGAATAATCTTCAAAAAGATTTTGTTTGAATTTAAATTTCATATTAGTACAAAGGTGAATAAATTGGTTGGTACCTGTTTATGCCCATAGTTATTTAATGTAAGTCCACTATTAAATTAATTTATTTTTTCGACCATCGGTGTCTACATCTTAGTGTGTACATTGTATGTTTTCTTGTTATTGTCATGTTGTCTGCAATGCTTTATGCTGCCATTTTGGCCAGGTCTCCCTTGAAAAAGAGATCACTGATCTCAATGGGACTACCTGGTAAAATATGGGTTAAATAAAAAATAAGAGAATCACACTGCCTCCAACAGCTTGTCTTCTTATATTGCATCCTGATTCCATCTCTTCCCAGGTAAATGGTGCGCACATTCCCAGCTGAAGCAGATAATGTAAAAGAACATGGGACTCATTGGAATAGGAGAACATCTTCAACTGCCCCAAGGTCCAGTTCTGAAGCTCAGGTGCCCATTGGGGGCACTTTTAGAAGTGGACTTGGGGCATTTGACTGGTTATCAAGGTTAAAAGTGCAGTACACAGCAGGGTATGATGCACTGTATGTTGTGATACATTCCTTATGTAATATTGAAATGCTCAGCAACTTGTGCCACGTTTGCCCTTCTGTCAGTTTGGATCAGACTGGATACACACCATTGCCCTAGTGTGTCGATTAGCCTTGGGCGCCCAAAACCCTGTCGCCGGTTCGTGGTTTGTCCCTCCTTGGACCACTGTCAATCGGTACTCACGTCTGTTGACTGGAAGCATCCAAGATGTCCTGCCACCGCACAGATTCTCTAAGCCACTTGTTGGGCCATAAAGATTTGGCCTCCGTCAAAGTCATTCAGGTCCCATTTCTCCCACATCTAACATGTTGAATATGAGAACCGACTGTTCGCTTACCATCTAAGATCTTACTGTAGACCTTGCTTTGTGCCGTTGTTATGAGATAATCAACATTATTCTTAGCGTTTGTGGGTGGTTTTCATGTTTTGGCTCATAGATGTACATCTCCTGGCATTGTGATGGTGGTTGGGATTATAATAATAATAATAATAATAATAATATCTTTATTTATATAGCACCTTTTAAAAACACAGTTTACAAAGTACTTTGACAGACAAGGCATGCAAGAAACAAAGCTTTAGGGCAAAAAATCCTTCAAGAGCAGGATTGGATGGCAAACAATAGTCTCATTTTATGCTGAAAACCTGCTTGCCATGTCCATTCACTTCACTTTTTTACCCCTCAGCCCTCAAGGCTGACGGGGTATTGCTATCCTTCGTGCGGTTGGGTGGGCGGGCGGTCGGGCGGCAGGCGGGGGGCGGGCGTCTCCAAAAACTTCGACATCGGGCTGAGGGGTATTCCATGCATTGCACGCCTATTTTTTTAATTAATGCTATGGTTTTCATTAATAAGTACCATATATTAAAAAAAAAAAAAAAAAAACTTTTTCAGGGCTGAAAAGGTCATAAAAAAATAGTTACTACTGCAATATATTTAATTAAAATGACACCCTTGGTTGTCCTCGTGCGCAAAATCTGACTGAAATACGAGTAACCAGGTATTATGTATCAAGTTCACTTCAGCGGATGTTGGGCAATTATGAAGGTTACTTTGAGCCCACACCTCAAACAACAAGGAAGAAGGCAAAACACAGAAGTTGACATATTTTATGCTTAGTCTACAACTCTCACTTCATTACTCAGTGCTTTCAAGACACTGAGAGATGATCACAGATGCAGATGGTGGCTCTGGGTAAATTATTTCAGTTCCTCGTTTACAAGTTTTCTCCTTACCATTAGTGTGATGAAAAAGGAGGAGGCCTTGTCATCAGTATTATTCGAAAGCAGACAGGGCCAGTAGTGTGACATCAAACATACACAAGATTACCTCAGACACAATTCCTGTACAGATAAATAAATATTCATGGTGTTAAGCAGAATTTTAAGTTGTGCTCTTAGTAAACAATAATCATTTGGCTAAAGCTAATGATGCCTTAGTAAACTCAGCATTTTATGGACCAAGCAGAATGATTCAAAAGCAATACCTCCCCCAACAAAGTTGGGGTGGAGGTTATGTTTTCGCCCCTGTTTGTTTGTCTGTCTGTTTGTGAACAAAGTAACTCAAAATGTCATGAATGGATTTGTCTGAAATTTTGTGGGTGCATTGCTATTAGATCAAGGAGTGACCCTATTGATTTTCACCGTGATCGGTGAAACAATATGGCCCCCACAGCAGCCATCTTGACATCGTATGGCCCACAATATCTCAACTTTGCTCCCACTCATAAAGATTTGGACTGTGCTGTCTTAGTGGAGGTTTGCACTCTACGAGTGCCCTCTAGTTATTAGCTGCATTCCCAGGCTAAAAATTGAATTCTTATAATCTTTAATATTATGTGCACATTACCACTCAAAAGTTTGAAATCACTGGTGATTTTGACATGGATTAAATTGAAGGAATTTTGTGTTACAGCAAAACAAGTACCCAAAATATAAACAAAAACTCGGCAGGGACTTTCTTGAAAGGAAAGAACATGAGGAGCAATTATAAAATACCAGTGACCTGAATTAAACCCCATAGAGCTGTTATAGTTTCTCCTGGATTGCAAAGTCTGGGAAGTATGTCCATCTTTAAAGGCACAACTGCGGGAAATATTGCAGTCCACATGGTAATCCACTTTCTTTTCCCCCAAATAATTGAGATACTGGATAACACATCTGTAAATGCATTTTGGTGTTTCTTTGGTATCGTGTGCCACTGTACAAACACTTTTATTGAATGAAATGGCAGTGCTCCTGCTGCACTGTTGTACTGTATTGGTGCTGAAGTACCTAACTGTACTGCTGATTTTCTCAGTTTATTTTATTTATTTATTTGTTTGTTTATTTTGTCTCACTGGGGAGTAAATATGAGGTGACACACATGAAATCCCTTTGTCATCCTTCACCATGGTAAAACCAAGATCCTTCACCAGAAAGAGACAAAGGACGTAAGAATATACATTAACTTGCTTAAACTACTGAGCACAGATCAGTACTTGAAAGCTTCTAATGTTAAAAAGAGGCATAATTTGCATGGAAAAAGATAATTGTGCATATAACCCCTTCACGCAGAGAAGAGGATGATTTGAAACATGAAGAAAAACCTGAACACAGCTTCAGAGCGGCACTATTTTGTGTACTCTTGGGGTAATGCAGTTTCTTATCTGATAGATGCGATCTCCTCATTAAAAAGTTATTTGGAAGACTTGCTCAAAAGAAGCCCTTACTGAGTGCAGTCCACTTATTCAAGCTCCTGAACTTTGCCGCTTGTTGCTGTTACTGTGATTAAAATCATGTGGTGTGATTGGATGAGACTAGGACTGAACTCTTGGCCAATGCACGCAAATAGCATGTTTGCCAAAAAAGGGGGGAATACTGCAAACAATGAAAGACACCTGGAACCCTCTATAAAATACTGTGGAGGATCATGTCTGCTTTGAGACTGTTGCTTTAGCCCAGTATATATTTTTGCACATGCTGATTAATTTAGATGCAATTTCATTGTTTATAATTGATATAATACAATGTGTGTGTGTGTGTGTATATATATATATATATATATATATATATATTAATTGATATGATAAAATTGCTCATTTTCGTGAAGGGAGGCAATGATTCTTGAGTTTGCTGTTGTCATGTACAAAAGAATGTTTGCACAAGAAAAATATAAATAAAACCACAAAGGATTTGAAGAGTACGTTCACCCTGTGCTGTACTGAAAAAAGAAAACGAATCATCATACAGTGACGTGACAAAAATGTGAAAGCCACTTTCCGATGAAGCAAATAATGTTTAACAATAATCTTTGTCGAGGACTGCAGACAATCCTCAGTCCATAAGCGATCAGTTGTTTTCATACTCTGTGCTGGATTTGGGAGAAATAGCAAGTGTGCAACTTCATCAAGGGCCAGTTTGTTATGGCCAGATGAGTGAGACAGGGCATCTCCAAAGTGGCAAGACTTCTGGGGCGCTGTCTGTCAGCAGTGGTGAGTACCTACTGTCAGTGGTCCATGAAGGGACAAACCATTAACTGGCGATGGGGTGTTGGGTGCCCAAGGCTCATAAGTGCAATGAAGGCTTCCCTGTCTAGTCTGAACTTACAGAAGGCAACTGGAACAAAAGCTGCAGACAATTTTAATGATAATAACATGAGGAATGTGCAACAATGCTCAATGCATTCCACCCTGCTGTGTACAACATTTTGTAGCTGAAGACCAATCAGAGTGCCCATTCTAACCCCAGTCAATCAATGAGAATGCCTACCATGGGTATGTGAGCATTTGAACTGGAACTTGGAGCTAATTGAGAAGGTCACTTGGTCTAATGAGTTCCATTTTTTTTTTACATCATGTGCAGGTGGGAGGGCATCATTTACCTGAGCAGAAGATGACACTTGGATGTATTGTGTGAAGATAACTAGCGAGTAGAGGATGTATGATGCTCTGGGAAATGCTCCGCTAGAAAACCCAGGGTCACCTCTGCGAAACATTAAGAATAATTCAAGAACAAAATTCAAAATTCAAGAACGTCTCAAGAATTCTTCAAGAGCAGTTCTTGAAATTTTCTCAAGGGCTGGGAATTCAGGTGGATGTCAGTTGGAAGGGCCTGTTTCAACAGCACAAGGGAGACCTACATACTAGGCAGGTGGTTTTAATGTTGTAACCAATCAGTGAATGACACTTTAACTTATGAAATCAATTGTTTATTGAAAACATATGCATGTTCCAAATCTGCTGACAGCAACAGATTCCAAAAATGTTGGTGCAGCAGCACTTCAGGGGCTCTTTATGATGTGCAAAAACAGTATGATGATGCGAAACACGTGCTTTTAAACAGGTAAGCTAATCGCGCTATAGTATAAATGGAGCCTCTAAAAAAGGTCTAGTCCCTCAAAAGCAAAAACAGGTTGAGGATCATCAATCTTCTACCCTCTATATAAACTTATTCATCCCCTTGAGAACATTACTCAAAATTCAATTCTTGGGATTTTGGCATCCCCTCCACGGTGCGTAATATCAGTAAAAGATGGAAAAAGTCCAGTCAAATCTCAGTGCATAAAGGGAAAGACTGAACACCATTTCTGTATGTCTACGATCGCAGATTCCTCAGATGTCACTGTCTTATGCACCTCATGCAATTGTAACGAATGTCATGATTTGGTGTCGGAAATACTTTGGTAGCCCTTTGTCCACCATTTGCTACTGCATCCGCAGATGCAGGTTAAAGCTTTACCATGTAAAGCTGAAGAAAATCATAATCGCCTAGGACTTTGGGTTCTACATCATCTAATAAGAACAGTCCCACAGGGGAATTGTGTTTTGTGGACCAAAAAGCCAACATTTTAATTGACTTTTGGAAAAAAAACAGCTGCTGTCTTCTTCAGACCAAAGACAGTTGTTAGCGTCAGGTCAAAACGCTTGCATCTGTCATGATCTGGTGGTGTCTGTGCTCATGGCATGGGTGACTTGCACATTTGTGGGGGTGCCATGAATGCCAAAAGATATGTGCAGATTTTGGAGCAGCCTATGCCCTCTGGATGTCATGTGCTCCAGGGGTGCCTCTCCATTTTCCAGCAAGCCAATGCCAATCCACCTTCTGCATGGATTACAAGTGCACAGCTGCCTAAGCAGACAGTGTGGGTGCTAGATTAGCCTGCTTGCAGTCCTGATCTGCCTCCGATTGAGAATACAAGGCATATTATGAAGCAAAATATAAGGTAACAAAGACCCTGTACAATTATACAGTTGAAGACCTGCATAATGGAGGAATGTGGGAAAATTCCACTAGTTAAATTTGACCACCTGATGTCTGCTGTTCCCACACACATGATGAGTGTGATTCAAAAACATGGTGATATTACAGTGGTTAGCAGTCAACTGCACAAAATTTTTTGGACTCTGATGCCATCATCTCATTGTACATGTTTGAGAAACAATTAAATTTGCGTTAGAACCTCAAATAATGTGTTGCACTGTTTCAATAAAGAAGAGAGTGAATGGACTTCAAATCAGTCTTTTCTGATTTCATTTGCTTTTACCCAGATGTGCTATTTTTATTTATTTATTTATTTTTGGTACCAAGGTCAACAGGTATAAAATACCCAATAGCAGACCTGGGGACATTACATACAAACAAATGTGCTTCCAACTTCTTTGGAATTGGGGTTGTATGATGGGATTGTCATCCATTTACATTTCATTTTATTACTGAACTGTATTACCAGAATGGTTTAAAACGTGAAGCAATGCAATGGGAATGAGGATCAATACCTCCAAGTCTGTGGCCATGGTTCTCTCCAGGAGAAAGATAGCCGGTCCCCTTCAAGTGAGGAAAAAAACTACCTCATGTGGCACAGTTCAAGTAACTTGACAGACCCAGCACATGTTCAACATATTCCTGGAGGCCTGGGACTGCCTAGACAACATCAGGGTGAGCTACTGAAAGTCCCTTGGGTGAGGGACATCTTGGCTATATTGCTTCCCGCTTTGTCACTGCCACCCTGACCCGGATAGAGCAGTTAGACAATTGATGGCTGGATTATTGCTAGTTATACATATTTGTTTAATGTTTCTTTGTTGGTTGTAGGGACATCAAAATGAACAAAACTGGTTCTGGTCAAGAATGACCGGTCCCGTAAGTTATTACCTATCAGACAGAGCTGTTTAATGGGTATGAAACTGAGAATATTGCAAAAAAAAAAAAAAAAAAACCGCCCAAATCACCACTGGGCTTAAAGGTTTACAGCCTATGAATATATAGGCTTACTGTAGGCGTAAATATTTACATTAATAAATAGTTCGCAAGCAGACAGGTTGCCCACAATGGCGGTGCCACTTGCTACTAATTAAGTTTTCGTTGGCTTTTTATTTTAGATATAAACTTTGGTTCGGGAAAACCTGAGAAATAATTTGCTAATCTCGTGCGATTTTCGCTTCACTGGTCAATCAGAGAGGAGTAAACGAATTGGAAATAATTTATTATTTAGTATTTTGCCCAGTTGCAAGGACCTCGAACTGGACTGCAAGGACTTTTGTTTTTCAAACAAAACTAGGCTATTGTGAAAAAATCGTGAACACTACACTTCATTGTCGCGCAGGTTTTATCCGGCAAGTTTTTTCATCATTCTGTGAATCGTTTCACGTCACTCTAACTCCTTCCCTGGTCCTTCCCAGAAGTTAGTCAAAGACGTAGCGCTGGGAATGAGAGCAACTTGCTGCGTGGACGGACGACAGTCTCGTTTATAAGGTAAATGGTCACTATTTTTATTCTTTGTGGAAAGAGGCATGCGTTGTCCTATTGATTCGGCGAATAATCTCACAGTTTGCCAAGACCGTTTAAACAGAAGGAAGAAGATTAGGAAATCGGTCCCAGATCTGGTGAACGGCAAATGAAACTTGTTCTCTTCATCGTATCTATAATAACTTCCGCTTCCTGCAATATGCGCTTACTGTAGGATAAGCATTTAAAAGTATTTTGATATGTTCAGTTTTTCTCTTCTGTTGTGGGCTGAACAAAGACCGTGTAGATTAAGAGATGTCGTTCATCTTAGCGGTGTCCGTCGGGTAGAAACTGTCCCTGCGCTTGTTCGCTGCTGGCTATTTTACCTGCGGTACGCTATTTAGCAGAAGTTAGCCTGAACTTTTCTCATTGATCAGAAGCCCCCTTTAAATTGAAGCGTCTTCGTGTGCCACGATAGGACTATAGTATTTGCCTACCGCTTACCGTGGTTATCGATAATTTTTTTTCTCCGAAAGCTTTTAGCTGTTTTCGTTAAAAGCTTGGCGTTGCTGGCAAGACCCCTGCTGTTTTGACACAACGCGTGTGGGGGAGGTGGTGAGCGAAGTATTTTGAGTGTCGTGTGAGATTTATTTTTCGGATTTATACTGGTTATTGTAATGTGATGGAAACGTGTCTTTAGGCCTAACTGTGAAACTTCTGGTTATGTAATTGAGGGAATTATGCGTAAACGTTTTTCGCAGACTCCTTGGTGTTCGAAGTCGCCACACATAGGTACTTTTTGACATGGACTATGTAAGTACTGTGGCCATAATTGAACTGGATTGCATTGTGCGCTGCTGTTCCTTTTGAGTGCACCCTGATTACAGTTTTCCCTGCTAGCAACTCTTAAGGTGAGGGTAGACAGTAGTTTTTAATATAACTTTCCATCTCTTTTAATGAGAAACATCACTCTGCTTAATTGGAGAATATATTGCGTTTACAAGTGTTATTCCTCTAGTTTTATCCATTTTTAGCTCTCATTCAAATAAACGTCTTTTCTTATGCTATTCATTTATGTGTGGTCCATTGCTTTTTGGCTTGATAACATCTTACTGCTGTGTAAGATTGTCTCACTGAAATGGTTCCTTAGCTGCGTTTGTTCAGTTTCAGGATGCTTGTGGTTGATGCACGGTTTTGTGAAATGCATTGCAATACAGCAACTGGGGTAGTTTTTTTTTTATTTTGTTGACATGTCTAAATGAAATGTGGAGTTGAAATAAGGACAGTTTAAGTGTTCATAGTCATCGAGCCAAACAGGCTACCACTTAAAGAGGAAAAATGGGAAGGAAACTCACTGCTGTCTCTCAGTCCTCTGATGAGGTTGCTGCTTATGAGTCATTTTCAGATGAACTGTATAGTTTTGATTTATTTCCAGTTTTAGTTTGACTCAACCATTTCTGTCATATAATCACTAAGTTTCAGTCATAAGTGCATGTTGCAAAAAAAAGACGAACGCCAGATGTGTGTTTGTGTACGTGGATGAAATCATGTTCTGCGCTGAATTGGGGAAAAAATGGTATGTCTCATAGTTGGAAGTAATCATATTTTTCCATGGCCCTCAATTTATAATCCAAGGTTGCCAGACATGGCCCCCTAGTTTGTAATCCAAGGTTGCCAGACAATGTAGCCTAAAAAGATGGCATTTCATTTTTTCTGCAGTAGGATATTTCAGTGTTTTACCATGATCCAGACTGGGAAAGATCAAGCCACCTTTGTGTAGAGAATGAAAATGGTAAATACCTACAATTGCACTCAGAGTGACTTTTACTGTTGCCATGCTCATGACTCCCAGCATGCAGTGGACCCTTCCGCACTGAGAAACACTTCAGTGTGCTTTTTAAAATGGTGGGAGGTTTAGAGACAGTGTGACTGCATGCGGGACTCAATGTGAATAAAATATTTCTACTATGCGCACAAATCCTCTTTTTGTCTGTTTCGTATTTATTCATGTTCTTATCAGACCTGGATCAGACTTTTAAAAGTAACCATGACTAAAATAGAATGGCATTGCCACATCTTGGAATTGGAAAACATGCATTATGTGTGTCTGGGTAAACCTGGATTATAAAAAAAGCACTATTGGTAGTACAGAGAACTATGATTGGAAGTGTTACACATACTATATAGCTGTTGGCTGAATTTAGCTTGTATATTGGCAGGATAACATCTAATACATTGTGATAATGGGATTTAAATTGCCTAGCTTTATTTTCTAAGAGATGCCATTATGCTGCCTAGAATGGTCCCCATCATGATAAGGGGACCATAGCATTTGGAGTAGCTCTCGTATTGCTATTCATTGAAGAATACCTTGTTGGCATTATGACCAATGGGTTATTCCATGTTAAGTGGACCAATGAGCCCCACTCGAGGCTAAGGTCACGGTATTTGTTTTCTTGTAAATGGGACCAAAACAAAACTCATTGTCTTCTGCACACGTCCCTGCTATAGTTCTGTGAAACGTTTTGCATTTATTTGGAAGACATTGCTATGAACTACAATTGTGCTGAAGCACAATGATATCACTTTTGTGTAAATGACTCTTTTGTCTTAAGGAAGCTTTATTGTCAACGGGACAGCTTGTGACATTGTTTTTAGACCTTTTGTGGAAAATCAAAATCCCTGATCTGTTAAGTATTTTCAAGGAACTAGTTCAATCGATCTATGAAGTAAAGTTACTGCCCTACAACATGGAGAAAAAAAATTTTGTTAAATCATCAATATTAAGATAATGAGACCAAATAATGAGATTTGTAGATGGGACACCCCAAAAGTTTGTAGATGGGATAGAATGGGACACAGGCGATTCTACGAGGTAATGGGAGTTGATAAGAGTATGAAGCACGCAGGTTAGTGCAAACAAGATGATAAAAAGAACAACATTAACTTAAAAGTCCGAAAAGAAATTTATTGTTGAACAATTGACTAATTAAAACAACTAATTAGGCTTAATTGGAAAATAAAAATACATGTCATTTTCTTCTTGATGACACACAACTCGCTTACAATACAATATAATCTAATAAATGCACATATATACTATGATTCTATATGTCATATTTTGCAAGTTATTAAACTCTGTGGCACTAAATACCTGTTTGCACCGCATGAGTAAGTTTGCCACATCTCCATTCATAAGATATGATTTGATCCAGTGCACATACTTTCCTGTTCAGTGAGTTTCTTTTATATCGAGGTGAAAGTTGATGAAAGCGACTCTTTTGATCTTGAATTCGCCTCAATAGATCAATCAGTGGTCAATATTTTGTCTGATAATCTACTCAGTCACATCAAAGCTTATTAAAAAACTGACTATTTCGATGAAAAAAAAAAGAATATTGGTGTAAAAATGATTAGTGATTGTATTTAGTCTAATTAGTATTTGCTAATTATACTAATTAGCAGTGTTCTAGTAGTATTGCCTGTGATCAAGACAACCGTAAGCTGAAAGAAGAAAAAAAAAAATTGAGGAAAAACTAATTAATGATTACCAATGAGCCTAATTAGACTAATTAACATTGTTTTAGTAGCACATATCATCATATCAACTAAAAGCTGAAATATAACAATATGAATCTCTTAACACTCCTTGAAACTAGCATTTTAAAATTGTCCCATCGACTGAGATGTCCCATCTACAATTTATACATGGGATACATTTTCTCTGTTGTTTTACTGAAACACAATTAGTTTCTGAAAATGCAAATATGTCAATTCTATCTATTATATACTCAACAAAGAGTGGGGGGAAAAAAAGCTTATTTGATTTTAAACCGACTTTTTTATCTCAAAACCTAAATTATCATTAATTAACTGCTTAAGTCTTATTTAAGCACCTTAATAATTCCAGTCAATCATAAACATCAATTTTTGTATAGAGAATGTCTCATTTGATGCCCAATCAATGCGCAAAATTTGAAAGCCATAGCTACTATGCCTTGGCTATAAAACAATAAAATCATGTGTCCCATCCCATCTTGAGTTTTCAGATTCAAGAGGGTCAACCATTTTACGTCCCATCTACATAAAAAAATTAATACAAACTGGCAAAAAAAATTTGACACACATGTCGCAAATACCGTGACTGCACCTTCGACCACCTCGGTTTTTGCTGACATTTTGTTCAGAGGTACTGTCATGTCTGAAACAAGGCTTTGTAAAGATTAATCCCAGTATCTTTCCTGGTTCAGTCACTATGAGCCTTAGAACTAGGACTACTTTTTCGCTCATGTTGGCGGCCAAATAATTTTTATTACATTTTAAACTAGCTTCCATTTCAAAACAGAACCTCAAGCTGCCCCCAAAATTTTTCTCACTTAAGTCAAAAATTTTCTGTCAATTTTGAAAATGCTGTCATTGGAGCTTTAGGAAGTAGCAATTTTCCAGGCAAAGTTTTTCCAGTCAAAGTGGGCTCCAAAACATTTTTGGCTCGCTGGGACGAATAACGTCCGGAGAGCTATTGTCGTACCCCCGGCGTCCGCGTCCGTCCGCGTGCAGAAAAACTTTAACCTTGCCCCCCGGCGAGCTTTGTTGTCATTCTGACAACTCTTGTTTGTAATTCTGGCTCAAGAATTGCACAACCTAATGAGCCCTTGTTGGCATAGAAAAAAGTATGGTTAATGCACTAAAAATTTCACAATCCAAATGTTTTTATCTGTTCTTGTTACTGAGATATAAAGATGGAAATAAAAAAATGACCATTTGTAAGGCTTGAAATGACAATGTGGAACAACCTGTGGAACTGCCTTACAAAAATCATTGAAAAGAGCATGTCCTTATGTACTTGGGGCCAGTTTTCCTTGGTGATGGCTTTCTTCTTCTATTGTTTAATAGAGTGTTCTGTGACATTTCAAATTTTGCTAAATTTTTTAATTTATTTGTACTCCTTCATTGATCCATGGTGGCATCGGCACTGCAAATCTCTATTGTTTACAAGCATTAAAGATGCTTTCACTAATCTAACAGTATTCACGGTTTGGTAGTTAAGAAATCCTCATCGCCAAAAGGCAGGTCCAGCACATAGGTTCCACCCTTCAACTAACTTATATTCCTCCAGCTTTTAACTTGATATTGAACATCTTCATCTCAAATTTTTAAAACTAATCTTTTTTTAGTGGAAAAGGCATCTGCTTCAAAATACTCTCTACCCAATTGCACTGGATTTAAATTTAATTGCAGGTATCATTGTCAGGATATTCTGCTCTGGAGCCCAACAAGCATCTTGATAAGATGGTTAATGATATTTTGTTTTTTCTCCCTTGGGGTGCATGAATTTAATGTAAGCTTCTTTCTGTTTTTCACAAACTTCACAGATGTTTCCATCCACCCGTAACCTGCAAAAATGCATGCCTTTACCACTGTACAAGATTTGTCTAAAAGATTTGGCAGGGAGATGTTCATTTTAGCGCTCAGTTAGAAGGGAGGGGAAGACAAGTTGGTGGGAGGGTGCAACCTGTGCACTGGACCTTTTCAGCTATCAGCGTGGCCTTTTGACGATGAGCATACTGATTTTTCAACCATCAATCCATGCGTATTTTTAGATGAGTAAAATCATTGTCAATTCTTGTTAATAATAGAAATTGGCAGTATTTGGGGACATTTACAATTTGGTGGTTTTTGTTGGCAATTCTGTGAGTTCTTCAATGTTGATAATTTTGGCTTTACAAATGGTAATTTTTACCCCTCAGCCCGAAAGGGCTAGGGGTATTGTCATCACGCACGGCGTCCGTCCGTCTGTCCGTCTGCCTGTCAACAATTTCGTATTCCGCGCAACAACTCCAAAGCAACTTCACCGATCACTTTCGTTTTTGGAGTGCATGTTCGGGGTGTGGAACTACAGAAGCCTATCGATTTTGGTCACACTCTGATATCCAATATGGCCACCACAGTCGCCATCTTGAAAGCACATTCCACACAAGAACTCTAAAACGACTTCACCAATTACTTTCGTTTTCGGTGTGCATGTTGGGGGTGTGGAACTACAGAAGCCTATTGATTTTGGTTGCGCTCTGATATCCAGTATGGCCACCACAGTCGCCATCTTGAAAGCACATTCCACACAAGAACTCTAAAACGACTTCACCAATTACTTTCGTTTTCGGTGTGCATGTTGGGGGTGTGGAACTACAGAAGCCTATTGATTTTGGTTGCGCTCTGATATCCAGTATGGCAGCCACAGTCGCCATCTTGAAAGCACATTCCACACAAGAACTCTAAAACGACTTCACCAATTACTTTCGTTTTCGGTGTGCATGTTGAGGGTGTGGAACTACAGAAGCCTATTGATTTTGGTCGCGCTCTGATATCCAGTATGGCAGCCACAGCCGCCATATTGAAATCACATTCCGCGCAATAACTCCAAAACGATTTCACCGATCACACGGACATAAGTCCAGTCATGTCACAGTATGGATTCTTACAGCTGGTTCATCGTCACGTCTCTCGAATCAAGGACATTAGTCGAGTCATGTCATAATGTGGATACTTGCAGCCAGTTTCATCACATCTCTCGGATCACGGACATTAGCTAGTCGAGTCTTGTCACAATGTGGATACTTCTCTGGCACATCAGCTGGAAAAAGTTCTTAAGTTACATAAGAACGGTAGCACAACTGGGAGAAAGTGTGTCGAACTTCACAAGCACTGATAGCAGGTCAGCAGCAAAATACTACAACATTCTCACACTTGCTTTCTAGTGATACAACGCACAAAGGATGCACATGCTCAAATAAAGATCGGGGCTGAGGGGTCCTGTTAGTGATGGCTCACTATTTTTTTTTTTTTTTTTTTCGTTTGGACCATTTTTGGGTCCATTTACCTTATGACAATAAAAAACAACACCTGGAAATTCATCAAACTATAAAAAATTTAAATATTTAATTTAATTAAAACACAATATATCTTCACCATAATTGTGTTGAGCAGATTGAAGTCCACTGAACAACGGTGAGCAAAAAAAAAAAAAAAAAAAAAAATCCAAAATTGGTTCACATAACATTTAAAGACCCCAGTTTTTAAGGCAGTGCTATGGACTTTAAAAAAACCTGGATGGCAGAAATTGATACATTATACATTGGATAACTGATGGAAGTTTGGAAGCAAAGCATTTGACAATGAAGAGATGAGTAGTTCATGATTACATGGACAGAATGAGGGAAATTGTGCCTTAAAATAAGTACCTACCCTGTTGGCATGACTTGTTGTGCTTAGTTGGCGCTTGTGTGTCTGGGGCAGGCCAGTAACTTTTTTGGACTAGAACCAATAGCGTCTCTTCAATCTATTATATTTTCTTTTTTTCAATAACATTTACCTGAAAAGCCCCAGACTCAGCAGCTGCATTTTTTTAAATAATTAATTTTGTGTCCAGCGCAGGACTTGGCAAATGTTCAGGTTCAGACTGCCAATTGTGTGCTAAAGCTACCGTTTTCATGCCTGGACCCCCCGCTGTCAAGTCAGTAGACTGTAGAGTTCTGCTTGAGAACTGCTCTATTGTTTCTCCCAGTTTTTCTCTTTTACACCACAGACTATGGTGTGGCCCTTAAGGATAGAGTCAGAGGAAGACCTTATACATTGAGCATTGGCTGCAGTGTCAGTGGGAGCCTGTTCAACTGCTTTGGGTCAAAGCTAGGGATTCTGTATCCAACTGAATTAATCCATTACCTGGGCAATGTAGTCAGCAGTTACACGTTAGCCAATAGAGGGACTTACCAGCCATAGTTGGCAATTTCACGGTCCAGATTTGACTAAGGTCACGAGGCTTATCCTTCTACCAGTGTGAGGTGCCTTAACCAAATACCCAAAGCTGTCCAGCCCATTAGATTTAAAACGATGTGTTTACATAGACTCACATGCTCTATTCTCGTGTATTTCCATTCTGAAATATACCCAAGTCCCTTTTATCCACAAGGTTTATGGCCGTTTGTACGTGGCTGGATTCTGTGGTGCCAAACTGAATGCTGTGGCCTGCTGTCTTTTTCACTGTTATTTTTGGATACCATCCAAGGTTTAATCATAGTGAAAATAATGAGATCATTTGTTTGGAGAGGCATTGGAAAAAGCTAAGCAGTTGTTGGGTTTGAGGATTGGAAGAGTAGCTTTCTAAACGCTTGGCGACTCACTGAAAATATCACAACACCTGTTGGAGGACTGTAGTAATCCGTTTTTCGGAGTAATGCATTTTGCGGACCCTATTGGTCCAACTGAGGCTAAGTGGACGTGATGATCATTTTTGTTTTGCTTGTCATAATAGTTTAGGGACATTCAAGTGCTCAAAGTGAGCTCCAAACCGTTTTCTGTTATCCAGCTAAAAGGGACCAGACCTTTGTTTACACTGCTTTTCACTCCTCATCAGCAGCTTCTCCTATTAAAAATGCCTCACCTTTGCTAGCATCTCAACCTCTCCTTTGGATTTTTTACTTCAGGCTGGCCTGGATATTTGTGAATGCATGAAGTGGTTTTTGAAGTTGGGAAAACTATTTAAATACAGCATATTTTAACTATATTTCAGAAACCTTTGCAAACTTGTCTGGTTTTTCTTAGTCCTGTAGCACCAGTATTAATGTGCAGACTGCTGGGCCAGGTCACACGGTAACGGAGTTAAAAAATTGTTGCATTTCTTATCATAGCTCCAGAACTAAGTAAGATAGAGTCACAATTTAAATAGCTATGTGTAAGTCTTCCCCAGTACTTCAAACAACAAAATAGCTAAGTTTGTTCATTTGACTTATTTTGTGAGAAAATGGCAAAAATCTGGTCAGTAATGGAGTGACAAATTTGTAACTCCGTTACTGACCAGTTTTTGCAGTCTTCACCCAAAATAAATCAAATAAACAAAATGAACAATTTTGTTGTTCGAAGTACTTGGGAAGACCTACACAAAGCAATTAAAATTGTAACGCTATCTTACTTGGTTTTGGAGCTATGATACAAGATACACCAATTTTGTAACTCCGTTTCTGCGTGACCTGGCCCTGCTATAAAATAAAAAATGAAAAATGACTGATGTGCCTGTTTTTATTATAGGCGAATACTAGTCTCTTTTCAGTCAGTCGTTGTTTACTTTGAAATAAAAGCTGGAAAAAAACAAACAGGCAGGATTTGATTACACATTGATCTTGGTGAACCGTTTTCAACATCAAATTAATGAAAAGACCACACATTACCCTTTAGGCTCCTGTTTCATCTAATCAACTCTTCACACATATGTACTGTCAAACTTCCTGTAGTGTCCCCTTGGGAGAGATCAGACCTATCTGCACTGGTGTACTTTACTGTAAAAGTATCTTGACTAAAACAATAGCTGCAGGCTGGTTAGTCCAGTCTTCACTGAGAGAGCTGTGTGTCCGGGTGTGCCGTTGAACAGTGAGTCCCAGCTCCTTGTATGGCGTCATTGGTGTACAGTTGTGGCTTTTTTGTAGACTCTCCCATGTCAGTCGAGCTTTATAGACCTCATGGGCTGTGGTGTGGCCTGCTGGGGAAGAATATTTACTCAAAGCCTCAACTGAGCCATAGGAGTGGCGGCCATTGTCGCTTTATTTTAGTGAAGTGCTTATTGTCCCCGCCGCCGCCACTGTAAATGACCAGCTCTGTAAATGCATTGCCTGAAAGAAAATAGAAGCGGTCTGGATGGGAAAAAAAGACTGTGATTTAACATGATGTAACCTTCTGCAACAAAGGAAAGCAGAAATGCTGGAAACGATTTCTGTATGAGGGATGAGTTCGATTTCCTTTATGTTCTGCCAGATCAGGAAGTAAGTGTAGTCAGTTCCAGTGCATTCATTTCGTCCCCATTGTATATGATGGCTATTTTCATTTTATGAATTGGCTTCAGTTACTAACTAGAATTGAATAAATTGAAATTGAATCTACCCTGGCTGAAATCAGCATTGATGGCTCTATTGCTTTGTCTCCCCTTCAGTAGGGCAGTGGAAGGTGAGTTTTGAGAGAACATGGAGTTGGTACACCGTTAGCAAATCCCACCCTGACCTAACTTCACCTGTTCTGGCTCAGATGGATACATGTGTTTGAGTCCCTCTACTACACATTTGATTGGTGGAATTACACCAGCCGCTCCTCCTACCCTTTTGCTTTCTGTGCCCTTGTACGGACCTTGTCCACCTTCAAACTCGGCCTCTGTTGTTATCCCAACACCTGCAAAGTTTTGCGAAAGTATTCTGCATGGTCTTGACGCTATCGCGTTGAAAAAAAAAAAAACTGTCCGCAGACACACCTGGCAGAACACTCAAAACCGCTTCTGTGGTACTTCCTGCCGCAGTTGGCATCACAGGACCACATTTTGCCACGATGACACACACGCACACATACACATACACAGACACACACACATACGCACTCATTAGGTGAAAACAATACCAGTCCATGCTGTCACGGCTGGTAAACATGTGCTCAAATTTCAGTGGTCATGGCACAACATCTTCATAAGTGTAACACTGCAGCTGTCCCCTCAAGAACCTGTTGGCTTAAAATCCAGACCTGTATGCGATTTTTGGACCCTATCAGCCCCGAAGTGAACTGTGCGGGGCCGAGAAGTGAAAAGCCCCTCACGGTCTCACTCTTCATCACATTTTTAGGTTTTGCTGAGATGCCTAAACTTGCTTAGATGCAAAGCTACTTGCATCCCAGCTTCTTGCTGAAGGTAATAAACAGGTCTTAACGAGGTCTACGGCTCTGCTCCAGCTGATTCTCCAGAAATGAGAAAATGATCGCTCACAACGTGCCGTTTCACGGATTCGCTCGCTTCCCTCATGATGCCCTCCGGATCGCAGTCCAGGAGCCAGGATAACTGCAGCTTCATCCTTTGACATTTTCCCAGGGTGATAAGGGACCAGATGTTTGTAATGCGCACAAGGCCGCAACTTTGGTGGAGGGTGGAAAAACCCCAACTGCGATGTCCATGGCTAAATAAACACTGAGAGAATGCACAGGAAACTCAACGCGAACGTCTTCGAGAGTAAATAGTTTATGCCATTTGCTGTTTTATCAGGCTGACCATGTCAGTGACTGAGTGGAAAACACGAGAGATGTGAAGGACTGAGACCCTCCTTTCATGTTTCTGAAAGGGATGCACATCAGTGTCTGAGGGAACGGGGCCCTTTGATATCTGAGAAGCATGAATGCTATGAGAGAATGAAGTCAATGCTGTAAGTCTGCACATTATGATGGCTTTGATGCTGCTTGAGCTGGGCTGCTGTTTCTTTTGGTAACTTCATGCTCTCCTGTTTACTTTGTGATCCAGCTTACTTAATCAGCCCGCATATGGAAATTGCAGGCATGCTTCCACATCTTGCACATTTGATGAACGGAGTCACACACCTTGGTGTATATTCATGCAAATGTGAAGAGGCTCTACAGTACCTGCCCATGCACAGGTTAGTATGCAGATGCACTCGCATGCAGGACGATCCGTAAATGGTCGGACAGTGCCTAAGTGCTTAAGTGGCTCACACAATGTATAATTATCCATAAATGGAAGCTGACAGTCACTGCTTTCGCATCTTCATTGTTCAAGTCCATCTGCTTTTGTATGGAGTCAAAAAGTAGAACGTTGCTGTCCGAAAGACTCATCCTGTCTGAGCTGTCCATAACTGCAAGTGCCATCACGTATCCCTGCCTTACGCCTTGGCAAATGTGCTTACAGTGCATATGTCCAGGGGCACTCTGTTTACCACTGGAGATGAATGGATGGCTCCTGCTTTTGTCACTTGGTGCTGAAACCCAGAGAGCCCTCCCTGCACTTGCGTCCTGAGGCTCCGCTGCTCAGACGGTCGCAAAATGAATGAGGCTGTGGCAGCACAAAGGAAGGGAGGCAGCAGTAGATTTATTCTGGCTTTTTTTGTCCATTAGGAGTCGAAAGTCATGCCGAAATGCAGTGAAAAAGGTGCAGTCCTTGGCGACGTGGAGACACTTGGCCTCGCATTTCCACACAATCCTCCAGCTCCATGGAATTTTCCACTCGGTGGCCGAATGCCATTATGCTGTTGTGGCACGCGGCTTCTTTCCAAACCTCTTATGACCCCCATATACACATTGTCACTCACAAACAATGCTCTGTTAAGCCTTGAAGTTGTTGAATGGGGGATTAAATGACTACTGAGCTGTTCCAAGTTCCAACTGAACCCCAACCTTGGCAAGTGCATTTATACCAACAAATTTATTTTTTTGCCTGCAGTTTGCGCTTCTGTTTTGTTGGTTAAAAAGTGTTGTCGTCAGTTCCTGTGCAGTGCTTCTTGATAACTGAATGACTAGCTTTGATTTGAGCAGCTTGTATTCAACAGTATTTACTGCTTTAGGATAGAGCACCAGTGTTGTAGTAACTGTGTCTGGTAAGGTGGGGCTGAATTTTTTGTTTGGCTCAGGTTTTGTCTTGATATAAGGCCTTTGTTGCATTCTTTGGAGCTAGTGCTGCCATGGGAGCTGTTGTTATGGAATATTTTATTATGGCCTTGTGTTGGATCCAGCATGTTTTCACCATCTCCCCGCCAACACTTCAAATCATCTTGAGAATCCCACTTTCAAGGGTTAGCCTTGTTTCCTCAGCTTGTTAAAGGTGAACTGAAAGCAATTCAAAAGGAATTCTTAATGCATAAATGTGTGGCAACCATGTTTGTTAGTTTCTCTAGCTCCCTTGTTGACTGAAATTGAACTGCCTGGCCCGAGTCTTTTATTTTGCGTGTTTATATGCCTTTTAGTGTGCGTGTATATAGTTCCGAGGCGAGCGGAACCACAAATCTGGTTTGTGTAGTGATTGCGATCGAGGTGTTAATTATCTGACCCTGGGGCTGCAGTCAGGTTCCCACTGCTGAGACGGAACTAAGGCACTCTTCACTCTCCTCGGCTCCAACCTCTCATTGGCCGGGACCTGGAGGCGCCTGGTCACAGCCCCCAGTGTTAAAGCTGACCCACGAGAATCTGCAGTGTGTAATATCACCCCCTCCTAAAGACTTAATGGAGGGGCCAGAAGCACTCAGCTGGCCTTTTGGCGAAAGTGTGGATTCCTTTATGGAAACTCTTGTTTGGAATGAATGGTCAACCTCTGGGCCACTGTGAAAGGCTCTTTATAGTGCTGCCCTCTTAATATCTGTCTGAGCAAGTATCATTCAAATGCATGTGCCTTTTCTGACTTTTTTGTTGACTGTGTGGCATCTTTCTGCCCTTATATTGGTATTTTATTGCCAAAATCTCTCAAAGAAACTAGTGAATTTTGTCTTTGTAAAGCCAGTTGCAGTCCTTCATTTCATTTTGAGTCATTGAGATCCTTAATGGTGGCTTCTTTGCATAGAGTGCTCTCTTCAGAGGAGCTAAAGTACGTCTTGCTGTAAAAAACCTAGGGTACTCTGTGCAGTAAACAATCATGATATAACTCAACCTTTTTCAATAAAAATAATGATGTTATCTGTGCTAACGTGCTAATTGGTGGGTCCACAAATAGCTGGTGATAAAACTATAAGGCTATCGCTCTGTTTATAAAGGCAAACCCTGGTGTTTGTTTATAGTTTAATGTACTGTTGGGACTCCCGTCGGGTGATGAATACCTCCAGCCCAGCGCCCCCCCTTTCCCAACTCACCCGTAACGCAGGCAACTTTGAAAAAGTTTTTCGTGACCTTGTCATGCCAGGCAGGGTACAGTTCATTGGTCTATTTTTTGTTTTTCTTGTTTTTACTCTCATGGTCAGCCAAGCGACAAAGGAGTGTTTGTAAGGGCTTTGGCCTGTACTAAAGTCTGGGGAACCCTCCAATCCTTGTATGATACAGCCTAATTCACAGCATCTGATGGGGTGCAGAAAAAAAAATCTATTTGGAAAGGTAATTGCTTGTAATGCAGAAAAATGCTTTGATTATGCGGAAAACATATTGAATTATTTGGAAATTCAAACAATTTACTAAAATAATAATTGGGCCATGCCAATGCATTTACATGTATAAACCTTATTTCAAAATGGTGGCCAATTTATTATTCCTTTATGTGCGTGTTAGTTGGCCCTTCATGCTCTATAGCAAATTGCAGAAATTTCCCCCCATTAGGCGCGCTAACGAGTGGCGTCCTTGTGGCCATGCAGCTATTTAGTCCCAATCGTGTAAGGTCATGTTGCATTGTGCGAGTGGGAATGCTCTTACTTTCACAATTTTAACTAGCAATTAATTCTACTGTTGACTTTATGATGCAATGTCGCTAAGCCATTATGTTGATATCTGACCACAGTCATTCATGATTTTTTTTTTTTTTTTTCAGACCCATTTCTTTCATGATGTTGGTGGTTCACTATTATCCTTACCGGTTTCGATAATGAGCTGGATAGTTCTTAAACCAAATCCAGTGGTATCAACAATCTTCTTAGTTCTTTTCATTGCGTGATGCATGTCAATAATTTGCCCCTCTTGAAACACTTACATCTTCTTCAAGGCCATAGGATAGGTTTTCTGACATGGTTGTTTAAGAGGTGAGAAGATACTCACTGCATCAGGGTAAGCTGAAACGCATTCAAAACTGCAATAAGGATTTGATCTTAACCATTTAAGAAAGTACTTATTTAAATCTGAATGGCAACTTTTTTTGGCCAGGCAGTGTATGTAATGATGTTATCGATTTATATGGCACAAAATTAGAACAATGCAACGTTATCTCCTCTCAAGACGTCTCAGTAGCGTGAATAGAATCCTCTGATCATTGTGAAACTGCAGTTGGTGTTATTTTTACACTCCAGACACATTTCTGTACTCCTGCCCAAAGCATCGAGTGCCGATAAGCTCTTTCAGAATACAACGGACATGAATATAATTCTGATAACCTGTAGCTTTTATCTTGAACATTATTAATTGACATGAAACTATATGGGGTCATTCCATGTCAACTGTCCGAATTTCAGAGAAACTTCCCACTTGACCATCTCAGATTTGACTGAAAAATTCCTGCAGGTGCATGCACCTCCTCCTAGGATAAATCCAAAATTTTAGCTCTCAACTCCTAATAGTTTTGTCATTAAAAAAATTTTTGTATTTAAGTTCCGGCCCATTTTGAGCAGCAATTTCTAAGGAGCCACATTCACATGGATATATCTAGAAAAGTATTTAAGCTCAGTCCTTCAAATTTTCAGGGGTGAAAATCTGCTTTTATAACTTGAGGAATACAGACTTAAAAAAGTGTCCCTTTAGTTTATCATATTTTTCTGGGTGCTTAAAGTTGCTGAAAAGTTTTACTCCGCTCTCTGCGGTAGCATATTTGAAAGACTGTAAAAGGCCTAATTTCAAAGACAGGGATTTGGTATTGCACGTACAGCTTCCCATATATGTTGTGTATTTTGTACTCTAATTCTGCCCCTCTCTAATGAATAATCAAGAAAATATTGAGGCTTGAAAAAAAAAAAATCAATTTTTTTTTTTACATTTTGTACCAAAAAAATAACATCATCCACCAACATCAAATTGACTGTTTTAGTAAGATTAGATGCCTGTCATGAACATATCCAAAATTTCTGATGGTGTTGTGCTTTATTTATTCAAAATAATTTTTTTAAAGATATAGTATTTTTGTGGACACGCAGCATTTAATGGCATTGAAGGCATATTCATAGTAAAATGCTCATAGTTAATGATAGAAAGCTCAAAGTCAACAAAATGCTTGTATCAATTTTTTAAAATTCAGTCCTTAAAATGTTTTTATGACAAAACTATTAAGAGCTGAGAGCTAAAATTTTTGATTTCTCCTATTAGGAGGTAAATGCACCAGCTCACATTTTTTCAGCCAAATCTGAGATGGTCAAGTGGCGGCCATTTGGACAGTTGGCAAGGAATGTCCCAAAGACCCATTTGTTTCACTGCGGATTTTTAACGGTTAAACGGTTAGAGACGGTGTCAGGACCATAGAAGAGTGCGCTGTATTTCCATAGCGAGAGACTATCTTGCAGTTTATGCATTGGATAGAGAAAGCATTTTGCATTATTGATGATATTAAATTATGAGCCTTAAAAACACTTAAAGAATAAATTATAAAACAATATATTTATGTAAATTTGGTGCTAGAAGCTACCATTCAGAATAGACTTACTATGGATGTGACGGAGGAACTACTGAAGCGCAGAAAAGGGAATTATCTTTGCATGCATGAGCATGATTCTCCACATGAAATTACAGGTATTATTAATTCATATTTGAAAATTCAAATATCGGCTCGAACCTTAAAAAGAAGTTTGAATGGTATTCGAAATTTGAATATTTTTGACTGCCCTTCAGTGGAACAAAAAAACTGGTATCCAGGCTCTTGGCCAAAAAAAATAAATTGAGAGGAAAGCCTGAAGGTTAAAAATTGCTCGCGAACGAAGCAGCCTGTTTTCATCAATTTTTTGGAGATAAACTGCTTTAAAATAATCCATCTCTTCAGCTTCTATTTTTGCAACAAAGGTGAGCACATCTGCTTTATTGATGATTTTGGACAAGTTTTTCTGTTTTATGTGGAAAGAAGCGGAAGATACGAATGTAGGAGAATTATGCAAATTTCGGATCTGCGCCACCACACCCTGCCAGATAAAACACTGTCAGGCCGTGGAAAAAAAAAATGGAAAAAAAAAACCCATTTGAATATGAAATGAGAGCATGGGGAGCCATGCTTTCCTCTAAGTTTTTATTGTTTTTCACCATTTAATATGCTTAGTAAGTGAATTTTAGTTGCTATATATTAAATTTGGTCTTCCATGTTGTCTGTGATTTAGATTGCGGGCCTTACTTTGTGGCTCGGAATACCATTCAATTGCACATGCATGCAGCTGTATGTTTTTTAGATCCAGGCATGATGGTTGGCAAACCAAGGGATTTTCTTCAAATGAAGGGAATGGAAAGAAAATGTACTCCAGAGATCATTTACCACTGCTATAATTGTATTTGCAATTATTCATATTTTGACACATTGGGTGAGTAAATGACCATCTGCAGGCTTCTTGCGCTCACTGTGAAGGAGAGACCGTAGCAACCTCATTGCCCTGAGGTGAACTATACTCTATCTGTATTACTGTGCCCTTTCAGCGTCAAATGCAGGGCTCTTTAAACGCCGAGCTGTGTTTATGCTCTTCTGTGACTGGTAAGGCACAGTAAGTTTAGCACCTAATAAGTAAATAAGTTTGACAATGGGTCAGGGATCAGTATATGCAGTTTTGTGTGGGCTAATGGCTTGAGAGGGGAGAAACTGTACTTTGTCAAGGTCTCACAAATTTGACGGTGAGCGATAATATAATGAGGGGGTTGCTGTTCTGAGGGAGGAAGGGCAATATATTTGGAGGGTATGGTTAATTCTGAAATGTCAGAATTAATGTTATGCTGAAAGGGGAAGGGTTATTGATGTTGGGAGGAGGAGTTAATGCTCTGAAAGAAGAGGGGTAAGAGATTGGGAGGAGGAGGGTTACTGTTCTGAAAAGGGAGGGGTAATAGATTGGTAGGAGGTGAGGTTACTGTTCTGAAAGGGGAGGAGTAATAGATTGGTAGGAGGTGGGGTTACTGTTCTGAAAGGGGAGGGGTAATGGATTGGGAGGAGGAGGGGGTTGCTGGTTCTGAAAGGGGAGGGATAATAGATTGGTAGGAGGTGGGTTACTGTTGTGAAAGGGGGGGGGGGATAATAGATTGGTAGGAAGTGGGGTTACTGTTCTGAAAGGGGAGAGGTAATAGGTTGGGAGGAGGTGGGGTTACTGTTCTGAAAGGGGAGGGGTAACAGATTGGTAGGAGGTGGGGTTACTGTTCTGAAAGGGGAGGGATAATAGATTGGGATGAGGAAGGATTACTGTTCTGACAGGGAATGGGTAATAGTTGTAGATTGGGATGAGGAGGGGTTTTTGTTCTGAAAGGGATTGGTAGTGTATTCATAGTTTTCAGGTATGTGATTGCTGCGTACCCCTGGAGGGCAAAACACTGTTTCATTATAACGGGTAATATTTGACCTTCCGCAGAATAGCCTCGCAATTCTGTCATGTTTTATTTTATTTGTTTCAAGCCCCAGATATATACATTACCTCTCTAAAGAAGAACAATGTGCTAAGAAACATCACGTTATAGGCACTTGTAATCCACCTGCAGCGCCAGCCACAGTAAGCCTATTTAAAAACAATTAGCCAAGTCCCAAACGTTACCCTGACTCCACCTTAGCAATTTTATCATGTTATATAGCTAGCTGTTTTTTGGAGAGTCTTTCCCCTTAAACTGCTGCGAGAATTAACTGCTGCATACTAAAGTACAGATACAGGAAAACTAGCATATTACGGATTCAATTGGACCAGCTCATTTTGTCATGAGCGAAATCCGCTATGTGCATTAAATGGACAAAATCCGTTATATGCACAAGACACATTATATCCGCCATATGCGTGTAACATTGTATCCGTTAAACACACGCATGAATTTATATGCAGCTTATGCTTTGTGTATAAAGATCGGAAGAACTTCATTCTGAAGTGCGCGTACCGGTACCTATAGTTGTTGTCTTCATTTAGTTCGTCTTTGCCCTGACACAGTGGATAACAGGATGATACTGCGTGTCGCTCCAACTAGGATCGATGAAGAAGACTAAAAACTTATGTTTAGTATGTTTTCAGTTTCTGAGAATGCACTGTTATAAACTTGCACCTTTTTGCCAGTTATTTAATTGTAATTTAACAATAAGTTTACAATAGAGTTCCGTCCATGTTACATGTTACCCACGGTTAAATGCGAGCAGGACTCCAATCAGAGTTAAAATAACAAGGAAACGCGTTCGATCCCCGCCTTGTACCCGCCGGCAGTGGTCGGCAGCTTTTTCAGTGTAGTGCACAATTGGCTATTGCGCTACAGGTTTGCAAATTGGGTAGGGACTGCCGGAAGGGAATATAATAGTTGCCTTGCTCGTTCCTCGAGCGCCTCCGGTTGGCCAGACGGGCGCTCATCAGGAACATTCTAAGCCTGTTCATGTTCGGGTATCCTTCGCCCTCGCTCTGAACTAGCGAAGATTTAACCAATGAAGGTATTAGAAGCAGCAGACTGACAGGCACGTGCTTCGGAGGAGAGCCGCAAACTGTCTACACTCTCCTGAATTGACAGCAAGGGGTCGCAAACGAGCAAGCCTTGTACATAGTTCACCAGTTAGGCATTCCAGATTCGGGTGGGATTGGAGATGCCAAATTTAAAAAATAAATAAATAAATAAAAATAACAAGGAGACAATGCATTAATTTTACTGTTAAATGATGTCAGTTTATGACAGTGTTGGAAAGCCAAACTTTATTTCGTTACTCTGTTGCAAATGTGTATGTGCATGGTGCAAACTAGCTTGTCCGGTATACACGAGTGTTTTTTAATGGAAATGCATTGTGATGGGACTGGGCATGTTGTCCAATTTAAGCGAAAATCTGTTCTGTAAAATCTGGTATATTTGATGTTTATTTAATGGAAAAACATGACAGAAAAATCAGGACTTGAGCTGTTGTCCGGTATGAGCGAGTTTCCCATTTGTTTCGCCACCAGCGGAGCCAGCTTGTAAATTAAACTTTTGCCGTATCCTGTCAGCAAAACGGCAAATGCATCTGTCTTTGAAATGATTGACTTGAGTGCCTTTTTCTGCTCATCTTTCAAAGACAATCCCAAGTCTAACTCTTCCTAAATCAATGCCAAAGCTGATTCAGATGACTGTTGTTTTGCCACAGCCAGGTCAGTTCACTGTTGCAGTGTTGTCATCATCGTCCTTAACCAGCCCAATGACTCTCTACAAACATAGAGTGTTGTGATAGGTCTGACCAAGCGTTGGTCGGACCAATCACTTGGTAGTACTGGGCCCCTATGGCTTGTGGCTAGATGTACCTGCAAAACTATTTGCTACTGCTGGGGTATGTCTAGATTTCTAGGCTAATTTAGCTAACTATCAAAAATTGATTGTGTCAGTTGTTAGTCTAGGATTACCAGCCAGCCGTTCAATGGTAGCCTAGTAATGGTAGCAACAAATCCACAATTACCTCCTCTCTGTTTTTTCATTTTTTTTTTCTGGACGGGATTCTGTACAAGCACAACCCAGGCTTTCCTCCTCATCAGTCATCACTCATCATCCTACTGGACAACAAATAACTGGTATTTTGGTGAGGCAGTATGGTTATAATGACAGGAGGGAAGCGGTGGAATCTCTCTTTTGCCCTCCAGGTGGGCATGTCCATTAAATTGTGACGTTATGTGAGAACTTTGAATTGGCAGAGGGAGATAATGGTTCTGTTCTGAAGCTAATATGCATCCACCCTTTGTTTTAGGGCATCTCTCTGAGTGGGGGTACTGAACCAGCAACATTTTTGCCCTCAGAAGAGAGGCACCCTCTGTGACCAGAGGCTTTCCAGTTGGCAAGGTACTGGTCATGTTGGATAATTTCCGGAGAAATAGAATGAAGCAGATGGAGAGGATATTTGGTAAAAGGAGCTGGATGAACACGAGTGCCTGTATAGCCTGGGGCTTTCCCTTGGCACAGGGGCTTCTGGGATTTGGGATTTTTCTCAGGGGCAGGAGAGCATGTGCTGTGTGCCAGGAGACCAGGGGCTCGATTTCAGTATGCAGAGCCTGCAGAGCAGGGCTGCACAACCCCTCCCTGGAGGTCTGCCATCATGCAGGTCTCCATTTCAACCCTCATTCCACACACCTGCCTCTGTTAATTACCAGCTCAACAGAATATCTTGCTTTTCAATGGTTCGCCCTTTGTTAGGGTTATAGAGTGAAAACTTTGCTGGGCTGTAGATCTCCTGAACACCGTTTGGCCGCACTGTTATTGAAGGCCCTCGCTCTACTCAAATCTACTGGCAGTTGCAGGGTTGGCAAATGCTACCACCCTGCTGAATGCAGTGAGCAGCAGTTTTGCTGACTTTTCTTTCCTGCCCTCATTACTCGCAGTGGCACTTTAGCAGACCTCTTCATTTTTTCCACAAGTCTGAAAAGCCTGTAACTCGTTAGCCATGCTAGCATTCTTAGTGGGTACGCCAGTGGAGCTTCCCTGGAATATGTATGTCATGGAAATGCATGCGGCCCAGCATAGAGTGTAGGATTGCTCACTCAGCTTTCACTTGCACCCACATACCGAAATTTTCGTATAATGCTAATTGACTACTCGGCCCAAGTTCGGATTTTTCTGCTTTTTGATTGTCTTGGGGTCCTCCCTCTTATCCAGAAAGGGCCGGTGTGGGCACAGGTTTCTTTCCAACTAATCAGTGACGCACCAGATTCTACTAATCAAGGTCCTCAGCAAAGATTCAAATTCAAACTGATCATATTTCTGCATACTTCTTAACAATACGTAAAATCTGCTGCATTTTGCTATAAATAAATGCATCCAACTTGTGCTGAAATTTGTAAACATTGTTTAAGTTTGCCATTTCATTGCTAGGAAATGGTGTGGTAAACTTGGCATTTAATAAAAACTTTGAGAATATCTAGACTGGATATGAGTGGTCTTAATTATGTAACATGGTTTTGTAAAAGCTGGGTCTTTAAGGGTTAAGTAACTACTCACTTGTTGGCTGTTCCAATGCGGTTCTTTATCACTCTGCCTCTTAAAGTTCTCCCTTTTAGCATTGAGTATTTACAGGCTTATTCTCCCTTAGCTCTGAGGAGCTGCCCTCGTACGGTCTTCTCTGACAAGCTACACATTCTGTCAATCAATATTGGTTGCTCCTTATTGGCAGGTTGCACTGTCCTGAATATTGGCATGGTGTGGCTACCAGATTTCTTAATTTGTCTGTGGAAGTCTGCAGAATTGAAGCGTAGGGATTGGGCAGGTTGGCCGCTTTCACACTCGGAACAGTTTGTTTTCCTCGTCTATTGCTTTTGGTGCGAAGGGCTGAATTTCAGAACGGTGTTAATTTGACAGAAAAATCTGAGAAGCCACACACAAACTGGTCTTGTTAGTGGGTCATTGTCTTGCTGTGTGTGGTTACAACATCCAGCTTTCGTAACTGTTACTGAGGTCATTTTACTTTTGGGTGGGGATACCCCAGAAGAATGCAATCCACTTCCTTTCATACCGTTATCACATGACTTTCAGATCATCAGCCACATTCTCTTTAGTGCACGATTGGTTATGCCTTCAGTTTAAAAATCAAACAAAAGGAATGATATTAATGGATGAGTAAAGTGCAATAAATCACTTAATCTGAGACTTGTATATCTGAATTAGCACTTAAGTATGTTTAAATAAACAAATAAATAATTAATCTGTAGTTCACTTTGCACTCATTTGTAGCTCTTTTGTCTGAATTGATCTGCTTTTTTCAATGATATGTGTTGTTATGGGAGTGATGGGCAGATCCCGCTATCATAATTGGATCAATGGATAGTTGGGTGTGAAAGGAGATTGGGGTTTTTTTTTTTTTGTCTCATGTGAAGAATCTCATTTTGAATTGATTGATTGAATGCCTTTATTGTCATTGTACATTACAGTACACCGGGAATAAGAGTGCTACTCCTGTTAATTAATACAAAAATATACAATAATGCCAACTCAAAGAGCGAAGAGCCGCTGCACACACACGCTGCCATAATCAATGAATGAATTGAATTGAAAATTCAATTGAAATGAATTCAATGAATTGGTCAGATCAGGAATTGGATGTAACTAAAACAGGCATAATAAATGGTTGGGCATCTCACTGGGTGTTTCCATGTATTGCAGTGGGCTTTAAAATTACTTGCACCCCTGAATGGCAATGTACAAACAATACAAAAATACACTGCCCAGCCAAAAAAAAGTCACCATTTGGAAATTAATGAACAAATTCTATAAGTGGATCATTATTGCGGTTATTAGTATGTTTCAGCTGGCAATAATAATTATAACCCTGACTGATGAAGCGCGTCGCTACTCGTTCCTTAAAATATCATGTCGGAAGACTCATTCCTTGATGGTGGAAAAGATGTTGCAGTATTTCAGAATGGGCAAGTTATTGGCCTGTATTTAGCAAAGAAAACCATGAATGACTAAAACAAGTATGAGTCATTCCACTTCAATTCAACAAGTGCCTCCTGCTCAACCATCTTAGATTTGCTTGAAATTTTTACCATATAAAGTTCAACACTAAAAAACACCTCAGCCAAAATTTCAGATTGATATATCCAATACATTTGAAGAAAAAAATTCATGAACAGGTTACCCCTCTTGCCGTTTTTGGTGCATTTCACGATTTTCTTAAAATGTTGCAAATTTTAGAGTGTAATATCTCAGTAGGTTTTCTAGCTAAATGCATGAAATTTTCAGCAAAGAATTACTACCACATATAGATTGCATATCTATATTATCAATAACATTGTCTTTATTGGGACTGTGGTATGACCTTGTGAAATCTGGAAAATAAACTTGAAACTTTTACAAACCCCTATATTTATTGACCAATTAAACACAAACCAAATATGATATATTGCAAATAATTACACATCCTTTTACATAAGTATATCGAGTAATCAGATCAGCATTTATTAATAGGTATGATCCTTTTTTGTTGTTGTTTTTGTCATAAATGTTATTTTGCGATTTTATTTTCATTCATTTTCACTTTCAAATACCACAGGCTTGACAAGGAGTACCAACCAAAAGAACTTATTTTCTGAAAGAGCATCACATATGCTTACAAAATGTAAAATTTCATGATGGTTCTAGGACTCCAACCTGCAAAAAAATATTTTTGAATAACCCAGCTATATCACTCGCGATTCTTATCATCATGATCATGAAATTCGAGATGCTTGAACTGTTTGACTGTGCAGAAAATAGTGATTTATTTATTAAACACCTAATGTAAAAGAACAATCTGGTTGTAACAACAGTGAACATGACAATAGTTACAACATATCAATATGTCGAAAAGTCGAATATGCACTCTAATCAAAGCTACAGGGGTTCCAACTAAATATTTGAGTGTGCAACTTTTTTTTTTGGCAGGGCAGTGTAAATAAATATAATTATGGGGGCTGCCAAGCCAATGTTGACATGGAGAATAAAAAAAAAATTTGAAGTATGTATTATGATTGGTCATTATAAGTGGAAAACTCATTGTAATATATTGCTTAACTGTAAAAATGTAAATAATTATGTATATATGTATAATATATTGAAATAAGTACATTGAAACTAATTAATACTATTGCTGTCATTCCGTGACAATTTGCCTCTTGTAATTTCGTGACATGGACTTTTTAAAATTTCTTGCCCATAAAGCAGGGTTTAAGTCAATATTTGTTTCTATAACTTACAGTATTAACAAAAAACACCTTAAATATGAACATATTGAAGTTTCATAACTTAACTATGACAGGAACATCATTTTCTGAATAGTTAAACACAACATAAAAAAAGCCACGTCAATTTTGTGTAATTCCGTGACGGAGTAGTTTTTGCTTGTTTCTTCTATGAAAATTTCTCAAAAAATATATTTTCACTAAATAATATTAAAGAACAAGTTAATACCTTCAATATGACACATCATGCTTGATTTTTTTTTATTTAGTTGTAGAGTTACAACCCAAAATGTAGTAGGACTGTTATTCCGTGACAGCTTTGCAGCACCCTTATAGAGAAATGGAATATACCAACTTATCTGAAATCTTTTATTAATATTTCAGTGGAAACATCCAAAATCACAGCAAACATTAAAATACAAAATAAATTTCATCAAAATCAAGGTTTAATTATCATTGGCAGTTGGCACCTTTCATTTAATACTTCATTTAATACAACCACCTCTGGCAAGGATAACATTTGTTCCTTTCCTGCAATTTTTTACTAGGTTAAGGCACACATTTTGGGGTATTTTAGAGCATTGCTATGAGCAGAGCCTTTCAAGATCCTTCACATTCTTGGGTATGTGCTTGTCAACGGCCCTCTTCAGCTAATCCCACCGGTTTTCAATTGGATTGAGGTCTGGAGACTGAGATGGCCATTGCTGAACGTTGATTTTATTGTCACAGAACCATTTCTGTGTGGATCTTGAGTTACATTATGGGTCATTTGTCTTTTTGGAAAGTCTCCCTATGGTCAAGTCCCAGCCTTCTGGTGGAGGCAACCAGATTGTCAGCCAAAAAATGCTGATACTTGGTGGAATTCATTTTGCCATTAATCTTAACCAGTGCCTCTGGACCTCCTGAATTAAAACGGCCCCAAAATATGACTGACCCACCATGATATTTCATTGTGGGTATGAGGCGCTTTTCCTTGTGTGCATTTCTGTTTCGACTCCAAACATGCTGATGCTGTTTCTGACTGAAACGGGCAATTTTGGTCTCATCTGTTCAAAGCACCTTGTTCCAGTCATAATTCAAATGAGGTTTAGCAAACTCCAAAGGCTTACTTTTGGGTCTTTTGGTCAGGAAAGGCTTTCTTGTGGCGACCCTTCTAAAGAGCCCGTGGTTGTGGAGGTGGCACCTGATGGTGCTTTTTGAAACCTGGTGACCCCGAGCTGCCACCAAGGCCTGCAATTCCTAAAGTGATTCTTGAGGATTTTGTTGCCTCTCTCACCATCCTCCTCAGTATCCTGGGGCGGGAATGCATTTGCATTCTCTACCCTCGAGGTTTTCAACAGTTTGACCTCTTTGCGCTGACAGTGCTCAGTGGCGTTTCATTCATTTGCGAACAGTTGAGTTGGGTTCAAATACTTTCAAGAATTGGATGCAAGTTTTTTTAATTTTTTTTTTTAAATACCGAAGTGCTCGCACTTGAATCAAAGTACTTCCTATTAATGCCTAAAGTACTTATACCTGTATTCAAATACTTTTCAAAGTTCTTGACCAATCTGTCTCCTAAGTGCTGACAGAGATTGGTCAAGTACTTTGAAGAGTACTTGGATACATGTACGTATTATTAGGCATTAGGCCTAATAATATGATTAGGCCTAGTGCCTAATATTAGGCATTGTTAGGTAGTACTCAGATACAGATACAAGCACTATGGTATGTTAAAAAAAAAAAAGCTTGGGTACAATTCTTGAAAGTACTTGGACCCAACTCTGTTTGTGAATCTCCATGTAGCCATCACCAGATTTATGAAGGTTTATGACCATCTGCCTCTTTAGAACTTACAGTTGTTTTGTTTATTTCATGGTGTTGGATTCATATCTCTTACCTCATTTTTATACTCTAATGAAACAGAAATTGATGTTATGGCTCAATATAGTTCCTTAACATTTAGTTAGAACTTGATTAAGTGGAATTTAATTCCTGGTTTAATTTTGGTAGATGATATTGACAATAATCTTTAATGGTGCCATTAATTTTGAAGCCATGATTTGTAGGAAATTTGATTTTTAATTAAATCAGTGAATGATTTTAGTTGGTTCCTTTGGAACATTAATATCGCACAGTATTTCTCACATTTTGGTATTTAGAGTTTCTCTGTAAATCTATGTTTTTTTGAATTTTTAAAATATATTGTATGTGCATTGCTGGTCCCGGGTGCCAGTAATTTTTGAGCCCACTGTATATTTGAGGTCTCATGGAGTATTGGGGGAGTGTCATTGGCTGTCAATCACATGATCGGTGGAAGAAAAGGCAGGGTCGAAGGTCAGGGCGGAGGATCGGAGTGAAGATTAAGCTGCACTCATGTGATTTAGGTTCAGAAATTTGACTTGGCGGGCTGAGAGGATCGTAACCTCAGCCCACCCCACACTCTCTACCGGAATCCTGAATGAATTTTGTGGCCTGTGGTTAGAAGCCAGGCTGGGAATCCTGTCCTTACACTCATTGCTTTAAAGAGTGCTGGAAGAATTCCAGTGCCTTCTCTGCATGCCCCCGAATGTGTTGATTGTGGTTCTTGCATCTCCTTTAAATAGTCCCTCCCTTCGCCCCCAGACCCATACTCCACACTCCAGAGGCTCTTCCGTTGGTTCTCTTGAGCCTGACCCTGCATTAACCCTTTGAGGATATGTTTTTGTAAAATGCGTTTTGGTTTCTAAAATTGTTCACTTTTAGATTTTTATGAAAATCTATCTGCTTGAAGAATAAACGTTTTGGAATGTTTTGTCCGCAAAATAGACCTCAGTGACTTTACTATGATTACGATCACTAATCGTCACCATTTTAAACTTCCCTTCAGAGCAACTCCCATGTTTGTGACTGTACTCCTTAAAGGGTTAATAAAATTGTTATTGAGAGCACTTCATTTCCTGATATAAATAACTTGCTGTGCCGTGACTCTCACAAAGCCTGTTCTGTATGGCAGTGCCCATCAGGCCCATTAAAGAAGATTTGGGGATCTGGCTGAATGGTGTAAAGGGCAGTAGATCAGAACTGCTGGAGTAACCATCCCCCACCCCCAAAACGCTCCATTCTGCCGTCACAGTTCTCATCTCTGATTATTCTGACAAAGCCAGATAGACCCCTGACTTGGAACGGAGGAGGTTACAGGAGGCCAATCAATGGGCATGACCGGAATAAATTGCAGAGACTTTGGAAGCATTAAACTAGTTCAGAATTGCTGTGAGTGGGTGGCTACCTGCCCTCATGCGAGACATTCGTCAGGCAGGGTTCTATGCCATGCCATGTAAATGCTGGTCTTTCAGTTTTAAGACGAGCACTGGGATTTTATTTGAAACATAACTCAGGAGTTCTCATCGGCTGTTGATAAGTTCTCTACAGTACTCTCCCTCCCGGCAATGACTGAAGGCAATAGGTGCTTCTGGCATTGAGGCTCATGGATTGCACGAGTCATTAGCTTGGATCCAAATCCCAACTGCAACTGCAGAAAAGCAATCTTGCCTGTGGGATCCATAATGGGAAATGATGGAGGAATGAAGAGATGGAGGGAGGGAAGAGACGAGTGGGAAAGAGGGGGACTGTAGCCTCCTTGTGATTCAAAGAAACAGTCGGTTGCCAGCCTTTGAAAAGTCCTGTGACAATGTGGGTCAGTGCAGCTGCTGACCTTGGTGAGGTAGGGGGGCGCGTGGGTGGTATTGGGCTGTGGGGGAATCTCTGGGTCCCCCGGTGGGCTCTGCTTCATGTGTCTCGGGCTCAAGCGAATGGGATTTGACGGGTATGAAGCCCCTCCAAACTAGCCCCCCCCTCCATTTTCAGGCTCCAGCTGGTCCTGAGGGTCTGTGTTATGATCAAGCTGCTTGTACATTTCCTCCGCTGCTTCAGTTGGGCACTTGGATTGCGTTCAGCTGTAACCGAGGTCGTGGCATTCGGCCTTGCCTTTACAGCAGCCATATGGACGACAAGAGTTTTCATCTTCCTCTCAGGGGAAGTGAAGTTTTTGCTGAGATGTTTTGACGAGGAAAGAAGCGTCTCCGCTCCTCCCCCCATTCTCCCAACGATGTTCTGTGCGCCCCACCCTCGTACCCCATCCTGGTGATCGCCTGCCTACGCATTTCCGCGACATCCCACCTGCTGTGCGGGTACCGCAGATGGCCAAAGGGCCGCGCCAGGCCTGCTTGCGCACGTTTTCTATGTGGCACTCACTGAGATCTGAGCTGGTGGGGGGGGGGGAGACGCAGCAGTGGCTCTTTATTTGCAGCCGGAGAACAGATGGGCCACATTTGCGGAGGAATTTAACACCAAATATGAATTTTGCACGGCGTTGTTGTTCCCTCTCCTGTGATCACGGCGCCTCGTCTCGCCGTCCTCGCGCTTCGTTCAGATGGGAGCGTTTGGAAACGGAGGGTACAAGTCTCTCTTTGCTTTCCGCGTCCCTCCGCAAAGCCCGGTTTGATTCAGTCGTTGTGAAGAAATTGCAGTTCTGTCGCTCGGAAATTTGGTGCAAAGGTGGCACAACCATCGCTCCCATGCTTGGGAACGTCTGCGACTCCGTGATGGAATTTCTCAGCAAATGCAACTTCCTTTCTCCTTTTTACACCTGTGTGTTCCTCTTTCCCTAATATGTCTACAAATTTGCTCGAAGTAAGTGACCCTGCCATTTGTACCTTTTTTAGTCACTGTTGCTGCTTTCGATTTGGTTTCCTACTGTGCTGTGGTTTGATGGACACCAAGTATGCTTTGCTGGCTCATATACTCTTTGGTTAGATGTATCGCCTGCCAAAGACGCGGCCTGAGCACAACTGCAGCTTGTGCGTGGGCTCCTGTTGCATATTACAGTTGTGTACTACTGTGAAAAGATGAGACAACACAATTTCTCGATTGATAAAAGGCTTCACTTTGAGCCAGTGCCTCTGTGGAGTATGACTGGATTGAGAGTGGGTATGGTTGCAGGCTGCCCATCGATAATCCACGAGACAGCGAATAGCCTGCGATGGACTCAAAGATGTTCTTTGGTGAGGATCGGTTTGTCAATCCCAGGAGAGATCGGGGAGGAAACGCTGAAGGATGGGAGCTGACCGTGGTGTCCCGTTACGTCCGGATGGGGCCGGGAGGTGGAGACTGGGGGATGGGATAGTGGGTGGGCAGTAGTATGCTGCGTACAGACCTCGGAGCAGGGAAAAGAAATCAGTCCCATGAAACTGGTGGCAGGCACGTTCCCAGTCACCAGAAGGGCTAGGATCAGGTGCAGACAGATTTCCTCTGGTACTTTTGTTTCCTTTCTTTGATCTTAAGCTCTATGGCTAATCGGTGCAGGGGGCCATATTTCAGCTGTGTGTGATGGTAAGTCTGCATGAGCCCTGGCATTGTGAATCAAAGCTCGGAATATTATTCTCATTATGTTATTTCTGTGATGACCTCTGTCGAAAGTATTTTTATTCTCGGAAGTTTATTGGAACAGACCATTTAAATGTATTTTTGTTTCAGAAAAGCCCGAGTCTTTTTATAGTGTCATTCAGTCAAATGAAAATATCTGAAATTGGAAAGCCAGTGTTACCATGAGGAGAGCTGGAAAATCTTTCCTGACCCCAGTAAAGTCTGGTTGAGAGAAACTGTCAGGAAACAGTTGTGGTGTGGAACCTGATGAAAGCTTATTATGCGGAGCCTTTAGTTTACTCCTTTACTGTGGACATATATTGACTCCAGTCTGGTCGCAGTGTTAGATACTGATGTGCGGTGATTTTTCTATCCAGTGATATGACGCAAATGTGATCATCTTGGCAGTGGCAGACTGGGCTGTCGATGCATCTGCATTGTGTGTGAATCTTGTGAACATGGTCAGATCGTTGGTTTGTCTTCACTCACTGACCTTAAAGTGCATCAAGGTTTACACTGGAAGCCATATTTGAGATCCACAGGCTGCCCTTATTGTGCTTTCAATTAAGGACTTCGTGTTCCTTACATAAGGTAGTAATTGCTAAGCTCCGTGAGAAAATGATTGTGTTTTCTGATTTTTGATTCTTTTCGAATGAAGTTGTGTAAGGTGTCATTTTCCCCTTCACGAAGCCTTATTAACTCATTTGATGGCATGATTTCTCCCGAACAATAGGAGAAAATTACCCCCTGGGAGAAAGGTTCTCACTGCTGCAGTGTATAATCAGGTCTCTCTCTGCTAGTTAATGACAGACCTTGCCAGGTGGCCCCGCCCGCAGTCCTGCTGGTTGCCTCCAGGTGTGGGGGGAAAGCTCTTCAGGAATGTTTTTTCTCTTCCCATATACTCTGATAACCAGGAAAAAAAACCTCAGATCCAGTTTAACGAGAGAGAGAGAGAGTGAGTGAGAGAGAGGGCAGGGAGAGTATGTCACTATCACACAGTGAGCTGTTTACTTCTGTCTGCATTGATTCTAAGGATTTCTCTGGAAGCTTTCTGTATCCATGCTCAGGCATTCCTGACTGTGGAATATGCTATTATAAGTGAGGCTTTAGGGTTTTTTTTATGGTGTAAACACCTGAGATCCAGGTGTACATTTGCAACCTCTGCAAGTTCTTCGTATTTTTTTCCCTACAGCTTCACTTCAGTTCAAGTTAGTACATACTGTTTATCTTTTATCTGCAGTTTTCCATTTGTTAATTGTCTGCTTTTGTCATCATGTGATGCTGTGGGATTTTAAACTATGTTTAAACATGTCTGGTTCTAAAATTTATTTATAAACAATTGCCCCTGTCTAGTCGTTCCATTAAAAAAAATCTAACAAATAAAAGATTGCAATTGAAATATCGACAAAATATGCCTTGTGGTGGAGTTTTATCATTTCAATCTGATGTTGACCAGGCATCTCAATCAAATAATGAAAGTAATTTCTGTTGTCTACATGGTTTCAGGCAGCATCACATTTTCCATCTGATCTCAGCTTCATCACTCGCGGTTTCTCTCTCTCCTTGTCCTGCTTTCCCTCCATCATATCCAGCATGCCCCTGGAAGCATGGAGCAGTGTGGGCATCTGAGAGCTGCGCCCCCTGGAGCTGTCGCGTGTTTGCGGGTGCCTGGTACGCGGGTTACATCTCTGAACTGGCTGTAGTGGGAGGGCGGAGTGACAGACAGTGCGACACCATGCCCGGGTGGAGGTCTCAAGGACGCCTCGTCCTGCTCAACTCCCTGACCTGCGGCCTGGAGATCTGCGTGGCAGCTGGGATTACGTACGTCCCGCCCCTACTGCTGGAGGCCGGCGTGGAGGAGAAGTACATGACTATGGTACTGGGTAAGAAACTAACTACCTATGGCATAGAACATACAGACAAAATAGAGCACACTCGTACGCAGCCCACGGTCGCGAGTGCACTCTTGCGTACTGACTCCTGTACAAGCGGAAATATACATGCACGTTCATGTGCTTAAATCCTCGCTTGCAAAACCACAATACCAGAAGAAATGGACTCATGCACAGACATGCTTACTCACTTGAGCAAATGCTGACACACCATCTAGCATCCTAATTACATCCTTGAAATGAAGTGTTTGGCAATATTATGTTTTTGCCCCGGTTGCCACCACCATTACTGCGGAATCACACAAAAATTTTTGTGTTCATTCCTGGCGCATAGCGGATGAACCCTGTTGTTTTGTGTAGCCCTACCACCTTTCCTGTAGCGCCACCGCCAGGTCAAACTTTATACTTCTAAATTCTAAATCATAACGTTTTATTCCTACATTTCTAAATCTTGAACTCCGTTTTGATGGGAATCACGTCACACTTGTGATTGCTTCTGGTGCAGAGACGGCATGTTATTGATGTATGTTGATCAGCCAGTGACCTTTGCCGTAGCACCACCACTGGACCAAAATTTTTACTTTCAAAAATTGCCGTCACTTGACAATTTTGATGGGAATATCACGAAACTTTTTGTGTTCATCCCATGTGCATAGACACTGAACCCAATCATTTTGTGTGACCCCACAGCCTTTCCTGTAGTGCCACTACCAGGTTTGGTGTGTTTTTTTTTTTTTTTTTTAACTACGCTTTCAGCAGTGTTTCAGCTATCTCATGTACTCAGCATTCTCTTCTAAGCACATGTAGCAGTCAAAGCACATGCAATTCATGCATACCAGTGGACAGTTTAGAGTCTCTAGCCTGGCATGCATGTCTTTGGACTAGGAGGAAGCCGGATTACCCGTAGGAAACTCATGCAAACACGAGGGGACCATTCAAAGACCACAGCGAGAGGCCTCAGGCCGGATTCAAAGCAACTGCACCACCGTAGGCCTCAGGCCGGATTCAAAGCAACTGCACCACCGTAGGCCTCAGGCCGGATTTAAAGTAACTGCACCACCATTGGCCTCAGGCCGGATTCAAAGCAACTGCGCCACCGTAGCCACCACTTGGTCGAACTTTATATTTCCAACTGCAATAACTGTTACTGTTTGGATGAGCATCATGTCACACTTGTGATTGCTTCAGGTGCAGAAAGAAGACTTTTTATTAGGGATGCTCCGAAATGAAAATTTTCGGCCAAAACCGAATATGAGAAACGCTTGACCGAAAACCGAAACACCGAACGAAATTATTACGCCAATTTTTAGTACCGTTGCATTTATGGCTATGACTGTTTACTTACCTAACTGAAGTTAAGGCATTGCAATTGTATAAATTAATATTCATGCTTCAAAGAATAAATCAATTACAAAACTATGAACTTTTTTTTACACTGACATTTCAACAAAGCACAATATAAAATAAAATTATAAATAAAATGTTTTACTTGGCCCCACTCATGAATAACCTACAGGCCTATAACTGACTGGCCTATTGCAGGCTGCTGAAAAATTGGAAGATTAAATATGTTACGTGACAACGCAGCAGCCCACTGATTGGTCAGAGAGAATCGTCTCTGTGAAAGACAAATCGCTTCCGCATTATCGCTAGGAATCTGGCTTCACTTGCCAACAGGTCTTCAAATTATGTTTTTGAAACGTGTGTTATTTTAGGCAGCTTGGTAAATATACTATGCGTTGCCTTACCTTTCAAACAAGGTTGCGTTTGTTCATCGAAGCTGCTGCATTTATGAAATGCGTTTCTTTGCCTGTGACCCTGTTCGTAGCGAAATTAGAAGCAACGGTGTTCCCCTAATTCCCCTTGGGAAAGTTATTATGCTGCCCCTATTTTACGAAAATAGCGCGGAAAATAACTTTACAGGTGCTGATGAAGCATTTTGTTCTCAGGAAAGGTATCACAGATGAGATGACGCATCGTAAAGCGGTAGATTCTAATACTCTGCCATCTCCTGCGATTTGCGCATTTGCTACATGTTTTGCCTTCAATTTCAAAGTGAAATGTTTATGAAGCCTGAATGTCAAGCTAATAAACAATAATTGTTTTGGCATGTGTTGTTTACTTCTTTGTTATGAAGGAAAAAGGCAAATTAACATCCTCGGTGTGTGGTGATTCTATATTTTTTAGCCCGCTTGGCCCCAAGCCCAAGGGGCTTATGCTGCACTCGGGGTCCCAAGTGGTGGTCTGTCGTGCGTCAGTGCGTAAACTTTTGGGCTTGTCTGCGCTCTAGCGCCTTCAGTTTTTCAGCTAGCCTCTTGATATTGCGTATGTGGGTTTATGACCACAAGGTCTCAGACGAGTTTGATTTCTGGCCCAATCGGCCCACTACTTCGGCCAATAGGGGGCGCTATTCTTGCACATTCGAGCCAAGGCACACTGGAATCAGAGATGCTCCTTTCAGAGTCTTGTGTTTTTAAGCTGATAAAGAGAGCCAAATCATAGGAAAATTAGATGCCACAAAGCGCATGACCTCCAGCATTGTGAAATTTGTTGGTGGAGGAAGTCAGATTCGTAGTTCTCCTTGCATAGTGTATGCTCAAAGAAGCAATCTGATGGCTGGTGTGGGTTTTAGTTTCACGTGACAGTAGTACATGATAGTGCTGTCTTTCAGCGCAAACATTTTTGGGATCCTGGATCAAGAATATGAGTCAGATCTTCACCAAAATGTAATCAATTCTTTCTTATGTATCAGCACATAAAATTTCATTAACATCCATCCAGAAATCTTTTAGATGTCCTGTTAACTGAAGAATGAGCAAAGCCAATGAAAATCAAGGCGTTGGGTTTTATGAAAGCAGATATTACACGGTGTTTCTTTAAAATGTCTTCAGACAGTGAACAAAATTGTAGCCTTGAATCCATACATATCAAGTGCTGATCGCTCCCAATAGTCACTGACTGACATCAGTCTGGCCTCAGTCGTATAGCCAGCATTTAGCCCTTACGTCACTAACGAAGTGAATATATGAATATTCATGTTTTCTTGGCTGATTGGGTGACCTTTTGGCGAGAACCACCAATCGAATATTAGTTAGCTGGCCAGCAACGGCATTTGTGAATGTTATTTGACATGAGCTTAAAAATTAGATTGTGGCTTGCTTGTGCGTACTCTTGGAGTGGTTGTTAGGTTTTAAACAGGATAATGTTTGGCCATATTTGCATTTTATTTATTTCAGTGGGATTCCCCGGTATAATAAAGGCTAAATTAAATAATACTCAAATTATATAACGTATTTCACTGTAATTTGCATTAGCTATAGCTCGAATGGCATGATTGCATCAGTTAAAGTGATACTCCACCCAAAAACTATAATTTGTGTATCAATTACTCACCATTAGATGTCTTGAACGGACAAAGTTGTTCTTCACCTTGCGCAACTTTATGGCCACTGTAGAGTTTTGAAAAATTATCCAAATTCCTTTTTTGCTGGAAGCAAATGCGGTCACCCAGTAGCAATGGGAAAACTTCATAAAACGTCCGTTGACAAACTTCCAAACCATCGTCCAACGCATCGTCCAGTATAATCCAAGTCTGCTTTGTCCACTCGTATTCTCAGAACTCTAGAAACGCATTTTTTTTTTGCTAAAAGTAATAAAATACCAGTTATGCTTCAAGTAAGCGCGCGCATTCAACGGAAGGCCCGCCACTCAGATGAATACTCCTATAAACACGAGCTGGGAGACGGGACTTCCGTTGAATGCAGAACTATGGTATTTTATTTATTTTTAAGTACGTCTAAAGGGGCGGGACACCCTTGCGACTGTGAGGCAATCACAGATCTCGCATTGATTTTGTGCGAATATTGATAGTCAAACGCTGGCCTACCAACTGAGGCCAGACTTATCTGTAAGTGACCGTGGGAAGCGACCAAAGCTTGGTATGGATGGATTCCTGGCTAACAAAAGTGATCAAAACAAAATTTAATTTTTTGCTTCTTGAAGCCATTCATTTGGTGTCATGTATACTGTATGCAGCTGCATTGCAAAATTCAAAGAGAAAGCTTTGATGTACATACTATTATATTATAGCATGAATAATTTAGAAATAGTGCTTGTGATTTATTTCCTGTGCATTACATTTTTGTGTTCTAATTGAAATTATTCGTATGTATGCTATGGTTACATAATAGTACTATGATTATTTCATTTAAAGTAAATTCTGGTTTATTCTGTGATAAATGTCTCCTTTGCAACGAGCCCTCAATGGTAAGATTGAATTATTCAGCTGTATGTTCCATATTTGCAGAGTTGGCGTGGCAAAGTCATTGTCATGTGACCAGTCAAAGAGCTTTCTTGTTCATGAAATATTTCACCCAACAATTTAGGCAAAAATAAAATTTGTTCACAAAAGTTTTTGGCTTCTATAATGGATACTTCATGCCAGGGGTTTCTAAACCTGCTGGTCTTGCTTATCTCTCAAACCTAGGTTCACTGCAGCTCAGCTCCCTGGCTTAAATTTCTTAATTTCTTCTTTTTAAGGACTAATTAAGTTGCTCCTGTCATGAGTGGATGCTCACTTTTTTTAGAGAGGGGTATTGCATTGGTTTTTGGCCTTAGTGAAGGTTGTGTGCCCATTATTGTTTTGGGTTTTTGGCTTTAGTGAAGGTTGTGTGCCCATGATTGTATTGGTTTTTGGCTTTAGTTAAGGTTGTGTGCCCATTATTGTATTGGTTTTTGGCTTTAGTGAAGGTTGTGTGCCCATTATTGTATTGGTTTTTGGCTTTAGTGAAGGTTGTGTGCCCATTATTGTATTGGTTTTTGGCTTTAGTGAAGGATGTGTGCCCATTATTGTATTGGTTTTTGGCTTTAGTGAAGGTTGTGTGCCCATTATTGTATTGGTTTTTGGCTTTAGTGAAGGTTGTGTGCCCATTATTGTATTGGTTTTTGGCTTTAGTGAAGGTTGTGTGCCCATTATTGTATTGGTTTTTGGCTTTAGTGAAGGTTGTGTGCCCATTATTGTATTGGTTTTTGGCTTTAGTGAAGGTTGTGTGCCCATTATTGTATTGGTTTTTGGCTTTAGTGAAGGTTGTGTGCCCATTATTGTATTGGTTTTTGGCTTTAGTGAAGGTTGCGTGCTCATTATTGTTTTGGGTTTTTGGCTTTAGTGAAGGTTGTGTGTCCATTATTGTATTGGTTTTTGGCTTTAGTGAAGGTTGTGTGCCCATTATTGTATTGGTTTTTGGCTTTAGTGAAGGTTGTGTGTCCATTATTGTATTGGTTTTTGGCTTTAGTGAAGGTTGTGTGCCCATTATTGTATTGGTTTTTGGCTTTAGTGAAGGTTGCGTGCTCATTATTGTTTTAGGTTTTTGGCTTTAGTGAAGGTTGTGTGTCCATTATTGTATTGGGTTTTTGGCTTTAGTGAAGGTTGTGTGCCCATTATTGTATTGGTTTTTGGCTTTAGTGAAGGTTGTGTGCCCATTATTGTATTGGTTTTTGGTTTTGTGAAGGTTGTGTGCTCATTATTGTATTGGTTTTTGGCTTTAGTGAAGGTTGTGTGCCCATTATTGTATTGGTTTTTGGCTTTAGTGAAGGTTGTGTGCCCATTATTGTATTGGGTTTTTGGCTTTAGTGAAGGTTGTGTGCTCATTATTGTGTTGGATTTTGGCTTCACTGAAGGTTGTGTGTCCATTATTGTATTGGGTTTTTGGCTTTAGTGAAGGTTGTGTGCTCATTATTGTGTTGGATTTTGGCTTCACTGAAGGTTGTGTGCTCATTATTGTATTGGGTTTTTGCTTCACTGAAGGTTGTGTGCTCATTATTGTATGGGGTTTTTGACTTCAGTGAAAGTTGTGTGCCTATTGTTGTATTGGGTTTTGGCTTCACTGAAGGTTGTGTGCTCATTATTGTATTGGGTTTTGGCTTCACTGAAGGTTGTGTGCTCATTATTGTATTGGGTTTTTGGCTTCAATAAAGGCTGTGTGCCCATTATTGTATTGGGTTTTTGGCTTCAGTAAAGGTTGTGTGCCCATTTAGTGCTTGGTTTATTAATGATATTAAGTTTAAAAAAAATTTGCTCACTAATGAACTTATGATAAAATGAGCTTATGGACAAGACCATTGTCTATGCCATGATTGAAAATTGACTTTAGATGGCAAAACGTAGCTTCATCGTAAAGGCAATTGCAATGCATTGGTGTTAAATGCAGAAGTCTTGCTTTCCAAACACATGGACTTCTGTGAAAGCTGAATTATAGAGACAAAAGCACACAGGCCTGTGCCGGAAGCTTCTGGATGGCTGTTGTTCTCTCCTGTGCTGTGCTTATTGACCATATCAACTTTGCTTTGGCAATGAAATTCACATCTGCTCTCAACTAGGATTCCAGTCTCCCTGCTTAAAAATATACTGATATCGGCTTACCTGAGTGAATTAATCGTCTTCACTTAATAACCGAGTTCTAAGAAAAGCATTTCTGTGCTTGAGTTGCAGTTTTGCAGTTTCATGAACAGGCTTGTAGAGGGAAGATGGAGGCATTTGTACAGGGTTTATATGCGGTCATCCAATTCTGTGCCCAACATATCCTTATATAAGTGGCCATCTTATACGTCGGTGCGTCGGCTCTTATTACAGCGCTCTGACTCACTCCCTCCATTTGCCGAAATAGTCGCAGGCCCAGCTGGGTTCCTGTTTGCGCGGAGGTGGAGTTTGTGACCCCTGGACACTGCGTTTTTCCCACTCTGGTCTTAATGACTTAATTGTGACTGCGGCGTAAATCAGACACTGTAGTCACCTGCTTGTAATAATGGGGCGCTAATTGAAAGGTAGCTCTAGGAAAAACATTTTCGGAAGCCAAGTCCAGGTGGACTGGAGCAGAGGTGCTGGGGAGAGAGGGAGGGGGTATGAGAATTGGAGAGGGGTGAGCAGTGCTGTACTATTGAGCCTAATACTGCAGTTTACATCTATAGTCTTTTACATATGCAATCCATTTTTTTCTGTGACTGCTTTATCATGTAGCTGCTGGTGCATCGTTGTGTGCCAGTGCATATGTGTGTGTAAGGGTGAGCAATAGAAGGAGAGAGAAAGAGATGGAGAGAGAGAGAGGGTGAGAATGAGAGGGAAGACTGTAGCTCCTGCAGCTGAGACCCTTGTGTAACGATGCATTCTGTGGCTGGGTTGAGTCTGTGCCACCACTTAATTTTTGCAGTGCTTTGGCACAGTGAATGCATTTGGCAAGTGTGAGTGCCAGAGACAGGCCTGGGGTTGCGAGTGGGAACTCTGAGTTGGAGGGGATGGGGAGTGTGTGAGAGCTTCTGTTATGAGCTTATTGATGGTACATTGTATCTTGCATTTATGTTTAGCTTGTGTGTTTCTGTCAGAACCATTCCTAAAGGTGGATATGTTTCTCATGGTGCCCTAAAAATCAATATTTGACTTGGTGTCCTCAAAAAAGAAACAAAAAAAAAACAACACATTGCCCATAAATAAACAGTCGCACAGCCACACACACATCATCGTTTCCCTTGAGGCAATAGCTCCTAACGAGGGGGCGGAGAGCTGGAAATCCAATATTGTGAAGTCGAGGGACTGCGGGAGCCAAACAGCGGATTCCCCACGCAGAGTTCAGGCAGCGGAGGGTCCTCGCCGTGGAAACGAATGTATACAGCCAGGTGGTGTTTGTAGGAGGCTGTTTGTAATGGTGGAAGCGGTGCAGGGATCCATATCGCGGCGATTGTAATGTACCCTGCGGCCATGTTTGATGTTAGGGGGATGAAAGCTGCCCAGCCGGCCTCCTGTGTGCCGTCGCTTGGCGCACAGCTGGGGTCGAAAGTAAACAAACAACCCCGCTCTCTCCTGAGTAACAGGCACCCCTGGATTACTGGTCTGAGCTCATTGTGCGACGGTGTAATTGACTTGAATATTGCATACTTGCAGTAAATACACATCCCTACCCCCCTTTTAAGATAATACAAGCTGAGACAGAGCTTATTTTTATCCACGGAGGAGATTGATGTGTGCAGTTTTATCTATGCACCCTCATCGTAACGATATATGTGTGCAGGACCGATACTGTTAAATGGCGTCTACGGTACACTGTTGTTTTCATGCCATGCACTGCTGTTGCATTTGTGTACCTTTTCTCCAGTGCAAAATGCCACATTTGATCACCCTTAGTTGCCTGCATAATGTTTGTTCAATGCAGGAGAGAATTTCGTAAAAGGAAGTTGGGAATTAACATTTTTGTCGACTCGGTGCTCTTTTCCCTCGCATTGGGTGCTTGCACTTCATTATAAAACCACCTCTGTGTATACGACTGTGTCATGACCAAACGTACAGAGATTGCTGCCCTTATGTGATAATGATGTCCTCTGTTGTGGAAATGGTCCACTGTTTGTATAAATGGTGCAGCCCAACCCTAAACAGCTGCACAAATGCAACAGAAAGAGCCTTTGTACCCCTGTCATCCAAGAAATGAAAACTTATCAGTCTACTGTAGAGTAGTTCAGACCATTGGATCATGTGGCTCCTTTTTGGATAAGCGTACTGTCATTTTAAGCGTCCAATGAAAACTTTGTCATTTTACCATTAAGATGGTCAAAAACCTCCTGGGGAAGAAGGTCACGTGTAAATTTTTTGGACGACTTTGTGAAGTCTATTTTCAACAAGATGGGCCTTAAAAAAAACAGATTCATAGTTGTGCACACATGCTGTTTAAGCACTTTTGTGCTAGTTTATGTTGACTGAGCAATATTCAATATTTGTTGAAGGCGTCATTCTTTACTGTGTGTTACAAAGCCCTTGTACTTCAGTAATTCTGGTCCACTTAAAACCTGCCAATTCTGGTCACCAATACGGAGCTTTGATCCTTTTCGCTCTTCCTTGTTCTCAAACATACGCGAAACAAATACAGAAATGCATTAAAATCCACACGCAAGCCTTGCCATGCGCACGCTGAATCAAACCCACAAAAATGCTCGAAGATATGAGTGCACCTTCAAAAAACAAAAAAAAGAAGCAAAACCCCATGCGAAATGTTGCGCGGGGACTAGTCTGCCTGTGACGTGCGTGTGTGTTTCCATCTCAGATCGGCGCCGTGACGGCTTTCCACAGCTGTGCGGGGCTGGAATGCGAGCCTGTCTGTTAGCGTGCGCTGGTGCCATCACTGTCTGCGTCGGCTTCTGGCCGTGTGTCTGTTAACCGTATGAGGAACAGGAGTGTAGATTACAGAGGGAAGGGGCATCTCAACAAGACTGACATGGCTGTAAATTATGTGCCAAAACAAACACATTTTAGGACTTAATCCGGAGCGACTTGCATAGTTTACATTCTTTTTCACATACCGTTCAGTATTTATGTAGCTGTGAATTTTCCAGTACGTGAAGTGCTCTGGTCAAGGGTGTGATGACATGATAGAATCAAACATTCTAGCCCAGTCCGTTTAGCATTCTGCTCTAGTGTCTGTTAATGATGAAATAATAAGGTACGAATAATGCCTTACTTTTTCTAAATCATTCCTTAAATTGGTTCTTTGAATTTTGTTGCTTTGACGCTCATAAGCCACCATAGTTTGCCTCTCTTGGCACAGTTTAGCTTATAAGCTATGGGGACATAAAGCTTGTTGTGATGGACTGAAGGAAGTGGAGAACATCTGGAATACTGGCACTGGATGTCCGGCGCAGAAGGGCAGATGGTGAATAGCTTTTTCACATGCCGAGGACAATATACCAGATTGAGCAATGGTGTCGTCCTCTGGAACTGTTTCAGGAAAACTGGTGAGAAGGATTAATGGCAGATTTTTCCCATATTTGTTGCGGTATTATATAACTCTTGCAATTCTAGGCTGTGCTTCATTCAGAAACATCCAGATCAGATTTTTTTTTTTTTAACCCTGTGTATGCTCCTGTGTCAGAGACTCTGCTGAAGTACTATATTTGCATTTGTAATCTGCAAAAGACTATTCCCTTCACATTGTTGAGTTGAGTTCAAGGAAGGTTCTCTCGGCGAACTTGCCTGCAGCACCTGCTGGTGCAGACGTTCTGATTTGTGGGATGTCGCCATGAATTTCAATTCAAATTCACAAGTGAAGATGTGCCGCTGAACTGACATGCTGCTGAGTGTGGAGGGGAGATGGCAGAACATTACTCACACTGACTGTGCATAGCAGCCTACCATTTCCTGGTGAGGGAGATGATTATTTTCATGGCTAATGATAACCTGTGAATCACAGTTTAACCACCCAATTAATATGCAGCGGGCTTATGGCCTGTTAGACTGCTGCTGTCTGTAAAAGTATTTAAGATTTGCTTAAGCTATGTGTGTGTGTGTGTGTGTGTGTGTGTGTGTGTGTGTGTGTGTGTGTGTGTGTGTGTGTGTGTGTGTGTGTGTGTGTGTGTGTGTGTGTGTGTGTGTGTGTGTGTGTGTGTGTGTGTGTGTGTGTGTGTGTGTGTGTGTGTGTGTGTGTGTGTGTGTGTGTGTGTGTGTGCGCCTATAATGTATTCAGTTTAGATGTTTTAAAAGCAAATCCGGTCCAAACTCTGGCCACTGAGAGGAGAATATGATAACCAATGTTTATAAAAGCCTCTCCTTTCAAAAGGGACAAATGTACGCCTGCAGGCTTCCGTTATAAGAGTAACTGAAACATGAGAGACAGTTTCCCAGAGCCTCAACCATGTGTGTCATATTTCTGTTCTGTGATTTTTGGAATGAGGGAACTGCGGCCAGTGTTGCTCAACATCAGTCCTAGACGGGGGCATATAGAGTTGGAGCTCCTCTTTTGAAGAGCTGTTCGTATATGGGAGCTATGAATGCGTTGTTGGTCCCTGCTTGCTTTATCCGTTCGATGGATTCAAAAATACGTCTTCAAAGCTGGCGGTTGACACGTTATATTCATATCCCTCGTGAGATCATGTAGTTTGCTGTATGTCTCATTCCTGGGAACGCTCACTATTGGTTCCTTCGACTGAGTTGTCAAATTATGGTGGCTTCAGTGACTGATTCATTGGGACTGATTTGCGAGTATCAATTAAGCCAGGACTTTTAAGCCAGTAAATTGAATTTAGAACGGGGATCCTCTGTACAGTATTCTGTTTGATCCGAGATGAGGCTGAATTTCGGTCTGTGAAAGTGGCCAATCACGTGCCTGTGAGCTGCTGTTTTTATCTTTTTAATGAAGTGCAAACATGTTCATGTGACTATAGACGTGTTTCTGTCTTTCTCACTCTCCGGCCATCTCCATCCTTCTTCCTTCTCCCTCTCTCTCCACCCCTCACTCCCCCATCCCCCCGTCCTATCCTCTCTCCCTCTCTTTCTCTTCCTCTTTTCCTCTTTATCTTCCTCTTTCTCTGCTTCTCCCTCCTTCTCTCCCTCCCCCTCTCCTGCTCTCTCCATCCTTCTTCCCTCTCCCTCTCTCTACCCCTAACTCTATCTCTCCTGTCCCCATCCCCCTTTCCTACCCTCTTCCTCTCTTTTTCTCTTCCACTCCGTCATCTTCCTCTCTCTCCACTTCTCCCTCCCTCTCTGCCTCGCTCTCCCTCCCTCTCTCCCCCTCTCCTGCTACCTCCATCCCTTTCTCTCACTCCATCCCTCACTCTTACTATCTCTCATTCTCCCCATCCCCCTTTTCTACCCTCTCTCCCTCCCTCTCTCCATCTCCTGCTACCTCTCTCTCTCTCTCTCTCCCCCTCTCTCTCCCTCTCTCTCTCCTTTACTTCCTCCCAGGCATCGGTCCCGTGCTGGGCCTGCTCTTCATCCCACTCATCGGCTCGGCCAGCGATCGCTGCACCAGCAGTTACGGCCGGCGCCGGCCCTTCATCTGGCTGCTGTCCCTGGGGGTGCTGCTAGCCCTGCTGATCATCCCGCACGCCGACGTGCTGGCAGCCCGCTTCAGCTGGGGGGGCGGTGCCCTGCAGGTGGGCTTCCTCATCCTGGGCGTGGGGCTGCTGGACTTCTGCGGCCAGGTGTGCTTCACGCCGCTGGAGGCGCTGCTGTCGGACCTGTACCGCGAGGAGGAAGCCTGCGGCCAGGCCTTCGCCATGTTCTCCTTCATGGTCAGCCTGGGCGGCTGCGTGGGCTACTTGCTGCCCGCACTGGACTGGAGCGGCGGCCTCCTGGCGCTCTACCTGGGCGGCCAGGCCGAGTGCCTCTTCTCCATCCTCATCCTCATCTTCGTCACCAGCGTTCTGGTCACCATGAAGGTCTCGGCAGAGCCTGCCTGTGGCGCCCCAACGGTTGAGCCTCGCCCAGCAGAGGCGGGAGGGGGTTGGAAGGGGGCCCCTCGCTCCTGTTGCTACCTGCTGCATTGTAAGCTGCGGCTGCTCAAAGCCGGGCCCCTGCTCTGCCTGCTGAGGACCTGCTGGTCCATGACGCCGGCCATCTACCGCAGCTACTGCCACATGCCGCGCGTGATGAGGCAGCTGTGCGTGGCGCAGCTCTGCAGCTGGATGGCCGTCATGTCCTTCATGCTTTTCTACACGGACTTTGTGGGCGAGGGGCTCTACCAGGGTGTTCCTAGCGCTGCCCCCGGCGTGGCATCCCGGCAGCGCTACGAAGAAGGTCAGTTTCTGAATGCCTACGCCCCAACTCCCACCCACTCCAAACCTCATGTGTTTCAACCTGGCCTCTTCCTCCCTCCCCCCTCCTTACGCCCCCCGTGTCTGCACTGCCACCTGCTGGCCGCTGTAAATGCAGCAACTCATAAGTGTAAGAGCCCGCTTCTGAATGGTCAAACGAGGTCCTGCACAGTAACAGGCTTTTATTTACATCTCTCGTTTTATGCGTCTGGCTATGATTTGGGGGGGTTGGTGGTTTCACACACACACACACACACACACACACACACACAATGAAAGCTTTCATTAAGCCGCAAGCAGTAAGCTCGCAAGTCAATATTGTGTTGTACGGAATTAATTAAAATGCGATACAGTCCCAGTGTGTCTTCAGTAGCAGGCACTTTTTCCCAGCCTGTGGAGCCCTGCTTTATGCTGTTATAAATTGGACCTTAATAGTCCTGTTCAGATTGCTTCCTTCGCAACTGAGGGTTTGCTTGTGTAGGTTTTAAAGGACTGGCGTGCTCTGTCTTTTTCCCTGTTTTAGTGAACCCAGGCATGGCATCATCCTAATGTAGCAAGCTCTGACTTTGTGTCTCGTGTCCTCTTGTCATCTTCTGATAATGCTAACATTGGTTATGGCAGTACATTGCATTATGTGTATGGCTCATGTAGATAGGTGACAAATTAATGGAATAATTGCCATAAACAGTCTTAGTAAGGTGTTGTGCCGGTATAAGCTGCTCGATAAGCTTTAACACACCGTGGCGTGGAGTTTACAAGTGTAAAACTTGACTGGAGGGAGTACCTTTCTTCCTAGAGATATTCCCTCATTGTGTTTTGATGATGATAATGGAGAGCGTTGTCTGAAGCATTGTTCTAAAATCTCCCATATTAGTCCAGTTGATTCGAGATCTTGTGACTCTGAAGGTGGTGACATGCTTTGGGTCATTTTCATACTCATAGAACCATTCAGTGACCCCTTGTACTCGGTGGGGCTTGGGTTACTGTCGTCCTGAAAGAGAACATTCCCATCATGGTGGGAATACTTCAGCATAGGCTATAAAGGTGTTCACAAAGAATAACTCATTGACTTGTAGTGACCCTTCTGCCTTTAAGGGAATTAGTGGACCCAAACCTTGCCAGGAAAACAAGCAGAAGCATCTGCAATTGGTTATGCTTGATGCACAATGGACGCATTGATCGATGACGTGATGTAACAGTCAGCACATGGAATTGTGGGATTGAAAGGAAGTCTCGTAAAGACAAAAAGGTGGCGGGTTTTATAATTGCATTATACAGAAGTGAGGATGTTAGAGGTGCTGAACTGCTGGAGAAGTGTGTGGAAAATACAAAACCCGAAACCAGTGAAGTTGGCTCGTTATGTAAATCGTAGATAAAAACAGAATACAATGATTTGCAAATTTTTTTCAACTTACATTCAATTGAATACACTGCAAAGACAAGATGTTTAATGTTCAAACTGAGAAACTTTATTTTTTTTTGCAAATAATCATTAACTTAGAATTTAAAGGCAGCAGCACATTGCAAAGTTGGCACAGGGGCCTTTTTACCACTGTGTTACATCGCCTTTCCTTTTAACGACACTCAGTAAACGTTTGGGAACTGAGGAGACCAATTTTTGAAGCTTTTCAGGTGGAACTCTTTCCCATTCTTGCTTGATGTCCAGCTTAAGTTGTTCAACAGTCCGGGGTCTCCGTTGTTGTATTTTATGCTTCATAACGCGCCACACATTTTCAATGGGAGACAGGTCTGGATTACAGGCAGGCCAATCTAGTACCCGCACTCTTTTACTACGGAGCCATGCTGTTGTAACACGTGCAGAATGTGGCTTGGCATTGTCTTGCTGAAATAAGCAGGGGCGTCCATGAAGAAGACGTTGCTTGGATGGCAACATATGTTGCTCCAAAACCTGTATGTACCTTTCAGCATTAATGGTGCCTTCACATATGTGTAAGTTGCCCATGCCTTAGGCACTAATACACCCCCATACCATCACAGATGCTGCTTTTGAACTTTGCGCCTATAACTGTCCGGATGGTTCTTTTCCTCTTTGGTCCGGAGGACACGACGTCCACAGTTTCCAAAAACAATTTGAAATGTGGACTCGTCAGACCACAGAACACTTTTCCACTTTGCATCAGTCCATCTTAGATGAGCTTGGGCCCAGCGAAGCCGGCTGCGTTTCTGGGTGCTGTTGATAAATGGCTTTCGCTTTGCCTTGTAGAGTTTTAACTTGCACTTGCAGATGTGGCGACAAAATGTAGTTACTGACAGTGGTTTTCTGAAGTGTTCCTGAGCCCATGTGGTGATGTCCTTTACACACTGATGTCGGTTTTTGATGCAGTACCGCCTGAGGGATCGAAGGTCGCGGGCATTCAATGTTGGTTTTCGGCCTTGCCGCTTACGTGCAGTGATTTCTCCAGATTCTCTGAACCTTTTGACGATATTACGGACCGTAGATGATGAAATCCCTAAATTTCTTGCTATAGCTAGTTGAGGAATGTTGTTTTTAAACTGTTTGACAATCAGCTCACGCATTTGTTCACTAAGTGGTGACCCTCACCCCATCCTTTGTTTGTGAATGACTGAGCATTTCAGGGAAGCTGCTTTTATACCCAATCATGGCACCCACCTGTTCCCTATTAGCCTGTTCACCTGTGGGATGTTCCAAATCAGTGTTTGATGAGCATTCCTCAACTCTTTTTGCCACTTGTGCCAGCTTTTTTGAAACATGAGCTAATATTTGCAAAAAATTACAAAGTTTACCTGTTCGAACATTAAGTAAATTGTCTTTGCAGTGTATTCAATTGAATATAGGTTGAAAAGGATTTGCAAATCATTGTATTCTGTTTTTATTTACGATTTACACAACGTGCTAACTTCACTGGTTTTGGGTTTTGTAACACAGAACGCTCTACAACGTTGGATGAAGTGTCAAGGATAAACAATAATAAAATCTGAATTGCATGCTACACTTGTGCTAAGATACCGTACTGAAAATATTAATTGTTGTTGTTATTCAGTTTAATGCACGTACTGATACTCATTACTGTCTTTGACTTCATTCCGTCTTGAATGTATCAACTGCAACATATAATCTCACTTGATTGCGTGGGACCCTGCGATGTGGCGTCTTTTGCATATTAATGAAGTGTGATGCAACGCGCCTGAAGTGCAGCTTATAGAGTCAGGATCTGTCCAGTGAATATATACTGAATATTGATCAATGACCAGTGTTTAAATAATAAGCTATATGCTCCACTGTGTGGAAGAGAATGGGCTCATTGTTTTATGTGTAAGGCAACATCACGCTTCACTTAAACATTACTTTCCTAACTTTGCCAATCAAAATGTAATTGGAGTGAATGATCAGCCCATATTTGCCGATAGTAGATTTAGCTAATTGAGTCAGTATCGGTCCGATTTTTGATATCAGTGTTGGTATTGGGGAATCTACAACATTAGCTCTTTTCTTCTCCAAAGCTGCACACACTGAGTTCACCCTCTGAGGAACTTTCTCTGATACTGTATTTTGAAGTAAAGGTTGGTGTCTGAATGCATAGAGTAAATGCCTTCACCCTATTTTTCATTATTATGCTCTCGCCCTGGCTTACCCAAATCTCTCAGTTTTTCACTCATTATTTAATGTCTTATTTATGCACTCGCACTCCCACCATTTTTCCTGCTTCAACCAATGAAAGCTTAGGATTTTGCTGAATCATGGTATTAGATTCATCTAGCTTTTCATGAACAAAACTTCTGAAGTCTTCCTCTGAAACTGAATGTTCCTCAGTGTGGTCTCATGCTCCAGCACCTCCCTGTCCATTTCCCATGAGCATGCTGTCCCCGCTTTGATCTGCCCCCCCCCCCCAAGCGCGGGTTCCCCTGCTTGAGCTGACGTGCTCTGCGTCTGCAGAGCTGCTCAATGGGAACATAATCCGTGGCACTCTGAACTGCCTGGGACCTATATGCTCTGTGCTAAGTGAAATATCAGCATGACAGATTAGGTCCAACTTAAGGCACCGCGAATAAGGTCTGTCACCACAAAGACACTATGCGTCTGGAATAGACGTACACCAATCAGAATCGGCCTCTACTTACCCCCTGTCTGTCTGTCTGCGGCTTGATGAGAATGAAGAGACATACATACACACACGTACACACACACTCACCCTCTCTCTCACACACATACGATACTCTCTCTAACTCTCTCCCTCACACCCTCTCACTCCCTCACACCCTATCTCTCTCTCTCTCTTTCTCCTTCTCTCGCTGTCTTCCACATGCAAAAAAACACACACACACACTCCCTATTTGAACAGTGAATTCCTTCTCTCTGGCCCAGCGTCGTTGTGTTTGGGTTTAACGTGGGAGACACTTCCTCTACAAACATGCACTTTACCCTGCTGCGCTTTCTCCAAATTTATTTAAGAGTCAACCCTCCCCACTAGGGCTTTAGCACAGCCTGGATCAAACTGTTTGCTGACTTTGTTCCATTTTTAAACAAAGTACATGGACCGGAACACTCGCCTTCGTGTGCTTACGGCTATTATTCTCCATAAATGAAAAATCAACGAACAAGAATTGCTCTCTTTATGGTAACAATAGTGGGCACTCATTCAGCTTGCTTTATCAAGTGCAGACCTGCTTATAGATGGACGTGCGCACGTACAGTCAGACTCTGACAAGCTCACACACACTGCAATGCTTTGGCTTGTCTATTTGTTCACCTCCTCAAGTACTTAGATGAATTCTAATGTGTCTGCAGATTCAAGTTCAAATACTGCCATAAAAAGACAAAAACATGCAGTTATTTTGTTCTGTTTTATGTATTAATTTTACATTGACAAAACAAATTGGTCAGCATTACTATTCTGTGATATGCCTGAGTTTTTCCATCTTTCCCTTTGGTCTTGCTGATTTTAGCTAACTGATAACTACACAGAACTGTCTGTTAGCCATGACAAACCATTATAACCACATAGAAATGTACACAGCTTATGGAGCTGGGATAAACAAAACGGAAGCAGGCACAAGCAAAAGGACATGAAAATGGTGTGAAACAGCAAGCAGAGTAGTTAAACTTGCGTGTAGGTTTTTTCCAATCCCAGAACGCCTCTGTGCTGTCCTGCAGGGATCCGAATGGGGAGTTTGGGGCTGTTCCTACAGTGTGCTACCTCCACCTTCTTCTCTCTGGGCATGAGCCGTCTGGTGCGACTCCTCGGCTCCCGCCGCGTCTACCTGGCCAGCATGCTGAGCTTTACTGGCTCCGCCTTGGTCATCTGCCTGTCAAAGAGTGTGGTCCTGGTGACCATCATGTCGGCCCTGACTGGCTTTGCCTACGCCACCCTACAGACCCTGCCCTACACGCTCACCTGCCACTACCACAAGGACAAGGAGGTGGGCCCCCCCTCTGCCTGATTGTTTTTCGGTCTGCATTTCCACGCCCAGTCTAATACAAACTTAGAGATTTTAATACAACTGTAGATATTTAATTACAAACTTGGAGATTGTAACACAAACTTAAATATTTTAATACAAACTTAGAATCTCTAAGTTTGTATTAAAATATTTAAGTTTGTGCTAGAATCTCCAAGTTTGTATTTAAATATCTATGGTTGTATTAAAATCTCTAAATTTGTTTTAGAATCTCAAAGTTTGCATTAAAATCTCTAATACAAACTTTGATATTTTTATACAAACTTAGAGATTCTAATACAAACTTGGAGATTTTAATACAACCATAGATATTTAAATACAAACTTGGAGATTCTAACTCAAACTTAAATATTTTAATACAAACTTAGAGATTCTAATAC